>CABFOP010013667.1:0-16248 GCA_900683385.1 Anoplogaster cornuta
GCTCTTCCGATCTAGCACAGTTTCACCAGCCCCTCCCTCACTTATGTTAAACTGTTTGTTATAGGAATAATACTATGGAGTTCAACATAAGCAGTGGGTGACTTGTCTAAATTTAACAAGCAGTTTGCAGTTATACTGTTATTTCACCTTATTTTTCCCCCCTGCACAATAAACGGTGTCAATAATAAACCCAGTGGGAATGGAGATGCAAATATCAATAAAACACATGTATGAGATTCCAAGATGTGAATATTAATAAAACATATGTATGAAATTCCACAGATGTGAGATGTTGTTTTTTTTTACATGATCAGACATGAATTGTGAATTGATGCAGCTGATGAATATAATTTTGAAGAGGATGTACTGAATGCAGTGACAGTGTGCTTGTACACAGTGAGATTCACAGCCATTGTAGATTAATCTTCAGCAGGATTTACACGGACAGTAAATCTGATTTTTAACCATATGCTCTTAATCCAAAACCAGTGGTCACAGAGGGATGTGTGGGGGCAATCTGGTTCTGGTTTGTTGCCTAAGCTTTTGCTAGATGGACTGACGTGTAAAACAGAGGTAAAACAACCTGTATTTTGTGTTCAGAAGGGTTAATGTACTTCCCAAATGCCCCATCAAGTCAAACTCTTCAAGAAAAATGTAAAAAAAGAAAAAAGAAAAAAAAAAGAATACATCTGAAAATTTAGATGGTCAAATAAATTCCACATTGTATTAAACAATTATATATTCAGAGTAGTATTGGGTTTTATGGGGTTTATGTTCTTAACTTACCTCAGTCATAAATCATAGGTAACTTCTATTTAACAAATTAAAGGTAAGGTAATCTGAGTTAAGGTGGGTTTACTCTCTAAAATATCTGTAATAATTTCTACCACTGTTGTGTACTTTACCTTTCTATTTCTGTGCAGTTAAAAAGGACCCGCCATGATGCTACACTTTATCTCAGATTCTTTTTAACCCTTATTTAACCAAAAAAGTTCTTATTTACAGCAAAGGCCCGAGGAAGGACCTGCAAGGGGCCATACACCAGGCAGCAGCCTCGTACCACAAGCATAGGCTTGTACTGTTTGCTATTGAGAAGCTCCACTAGAGCTGTTGGGGGTTATGTGCCAAGGCACAATCAAGGACTATTTGACAATATTTGGTAAGGGAGAGGAGTACATTTATTTCTCCCACCCAGATTTTACCAGCCATATTGGGAATGCAAACTAGCACACTTTTGCCCACGTTTCCCTAACCATTTGGCTACCACTACATGGATAAATACATGTTTAAAAATATAATAAAATGTCTGTAATACAGATTGCTGTGACCAATTAATAAGTCACTCTATTATCAGGTATAATGTTTATTAGAAATTGAAAGAATACAATTCTTGTATTTGTTGGCCCAGTGGTTATAGCTCTGTCAGCTCACACAAGAAGGTCCTGAGACGTGCCAGTCAGGTGGACTGGAGACTCCAAATTGCTCATGTGAATGATTGTCTATCTCTCTGTATTAGCCTTGTGATAGACTGGCAACCTGGCCAGGGTTTTTCCTTGCCTTCTGTCCAATGCATGTTGGGATAGGTTTTGTGGCTCAGTGCTTAGCACTGTTGCCTCACAGCAAGAAGGCCCCAGGTTAGATTCCCAGCCCTGGGCCTTTCCCCAGGTTCAAGTGGGTTTCTTCCAGGTGCTCTGTTTCCTTCCACGGTAAAAAACATGCAAGTCAGGTGGATTGGAGATTGCCCATAGGTATAAGTGTGAGTGTGTTTGTCTGTCTATTTGTGTTTGCCCTGTGATAGACTGGGGACCTTTCCAGGATGTTTCCCTGTCTTCCTCCCAGTGCATGCTGGGATAGGCTCCAGGCGTCTGTGACCTTGAAAAGGGATATGTGGGTAAAGAAAATGAATGCATGAACAATAATTTAACTCCTCACCATCCACCCTAGTAAACCTTTTTTCACCCTCTGTAGGGGGAGACGTGCTGTGCCATGATTCATACCTGTTTGGTCATATCACCATGCTCCTGTGAAATCAGACGGCTCTGCATGAATTGGGCCATTTGATTTAGCAAATTGTGCCAATACAGCAAACTGAGAGACAGTAGTAATTTGCACTGAGTTATGAAAGCCATTTAGAATGTAATCAAATACTATCAGTCACACTGTAATTTACCATGTTGCAATCTGGTGATGGAGGGCTAAGTCATTCTGGGTGACTCACATACTGCCCATACTGGCAATGTTGATATTACTGCTACACCATATCTACTGCCGTTTGATTGTTAGGAATTACAGTTTGGCTGACACTGACAGCTATATAAATAGAGGTTAATAAAGGTCATCCACCCTGTAGGCATGCAGGGTGGATGAAGGGAGATTACTTTTTTTTTACCTGTTACCTGTAGAATTTAAGGGAAATGTGAGGGGAAACAGCTCACTGCCCACCTCTCTCTCGGTAGCCAAAATATGAAGAAACCCCACACTGACTGGAGGCCTATCTGACACACCTACTTATTAATGAGCCAAATAAGAATTCAGCTGAAAATTAACAGCTAAGACTGAGTTCTTAAAATTAAGGTGGAAATGCACTTTTAACTTGAAGGACCTCAGTTGAGCCCATGGACACCTAATTAATGTCTCCTCCAAGATCTAAGTGCACCTCTACAGTGCGCTCTGCAGCATTACAGTCGGTGTGAATATACTTTCTAATGAAATCAAATTAAGAAATCTTGAGGAAATAGTCTTTACAGCAATGTATTTTCAGATCAGATCCGATTTGCTCCTAATCACAGTATGGGGACAGCAGTGATGTTGGACACCTAAATTAATCATTATTTTTGAACGCTTCTTTAATGTGTGGAATTTGATTCAATTCACAAACATGTTTATAGTTGAACACTCAAGGTACCCATCCCCGCTGTAAGTGACTTATCACAGGATTGTGTGAACAAATTGATCAGTGAGGGCATAAGTTAGCAATTCAGTTGCTGAATGAGATAATTGACTGAGTCACAGAGTTTCTCTCAGGAAGCTCACACCTACTGAATTAATTGCTCTGAACCGATCAAATTATGTAAAATCACATTTTGAATGGCCATTACCAAAGTGGGTAATGAACGAAAAGTGCTGCTACAAGCCATTTTGTTGTTTTTGGATAGTTAGCCAGTGTAATGAAAAACAATTTTAATTAGTTTTTGTAGTTTAGTAGTTTGTAAATATGAAGACACCAGGGTAAACCTACTTTAACACATTCATCATTATGATTTGAGAATTGACATCACCTAGATTATTTGAAATAGCAAAGAAAAGTAAGGTTGCTCAAGTGATACCAACTAAGTGGTCTCTTGGTACAAACTTTCTGGAAATGTGTTTATTGCCAGCTGAGACTAATATCATCAACTGTAGGCTATTTGGCTTGTGTCTATATGGATGCCGCATGGTCAGAGGGGTTCTTCGTTTGTGCCGTTGAGGTCAGGAGAAGGTGGAGATAGCTATGGTGATGTTAGTGATGAAACTCTCACTCTCTATAGGTAAAACAAGTTAAATGCTATAACACAGCCCAAAAGATTTGAATTTGTAAAGGGAATCGGATTTCCCTTTGCTGATCTGCCGGAACTTCATTCAATTGTGTATCCATACTCATGTGGTAGACACTGCTTTTGGTCAGCTTTATTTCACTATAGCAGATAAAACTCACGGTAATGGTATATAATCATAAAGGTTATTGTTTTTAGATATGAAAAGCCACGTAAATTAAACTACAACCTCATTTGGTGACTATTTTCTACTAGTGCACGGCAGGATACATGACCACTGGAGGCGTGCTCCGGTCTATAAGGTAGCGCCGCCATCTTAAATTCCCGGACTCTGCTGCTCCGGCCAACTTCACGTCGACTGGCTGCAGAGGGAGTGGACGACGGCTCCCCGCTGACGCTTTGCCTTCGCATTTCCCCGACTTTCCATTCGAAACTGGTTTTTATTCTTCGATATCCGAGTGGACGGACTTGCTGATTTTGACAAGGGTAGGCTTCAACATTCAGACTACGGGCAGTGTCCACATTGTCTCCATCTTTTCACCCCGAACTCTCGCTGAATGCCGGGGATCGGGTCGGTGGTGGTGTGTCGGGCGGCCGGAGATGCTGCTGCTGCTTCACGGCACATATTTGGGATAACCAGCCACCGCCTAGTGGGACCATACCTGTTTTACCGATATACATAGTTTTATTAGACCAAAAGGTTAGATGGATTGGATAGCGGACGTATTCGCGAGATTAAATTAACGCTCAGTTTATTCGAAAACAGTCCGGATTTGGGGATAACGCGAACGTTATGTCCGTGTGTGTTTGAATTGTTAACGTTAGCTAACGATAGCTGAAGTTAGTTAGCCTGACTATTAGCCCACTTGTGCTCTTGGCTACATTCCACTATTCTGACTCACGTTTGCTCGACTAACTTAACAGTTAACGTCAGAGTTTTAACGTTTTGGTCGATTGTTGCAGCTGGTTTAGTTACTTTAGGTGAAGATGGACACTTAAGTAGCAAGGTAACGTTATATTTTAACTGTCTACGTTTTGTTAACCACCAATGTTATGAAAACGCGTAACGTTAAGTGTTGTCGAAAGTTTTGTTGGAACTTAGAAGCTATGTAATTTAAACGTTAGATGGAGCTTCGAGTGCAGGCGCAATGTTTCATGACATATGTATTTATTTTAGTTTCTGGGTTAAAGTTTAATTGTAGTGAAAGCACCACCGTGTGTTTTTCCATTCGTCCTTTTAAACAAAGACCGACAAATTCCTCCCGGCCGTTGTGCTTCGGGAGGAAGACGAGGAGGAGCCTGAGTGTGAAATCTGAGTCAGTGGTGTCGGAGTAGGAAAGTGTGGTCACCAGCAGCTGTGAGGGGGAGCAGCAGCTCACCTTGGGAAGGGGTTTGTTAGAGCTAGGCATGTTTTTATCTCCTGTTGGCTTTTATTTCCATTGGGTGTTTTTCACTAGGGGGGGGGAAAGGTGTGTTTCCCCACTGCTTCTCTCTAACCTGACCACAACACACTGTCTTTGGATCGGTTTAGATCACCAGGCATTTGTTTAATGTTAATCATGCATGTGTTTATTTGGCTGACAATGTGGAGAGTTAAGTGATAAGTCTCGTGCATGTAAAACTGACGGGGTGTTATAAACCCAATCAATTGGTTTTGCGATTTTGATACATCGAATGTGGAGAGATTCAACTGATTTTTGCAGGATCCAGATTTTTTTTTCTTCCGTGGTTTATTCTCGTGGTGGTAATTGGACTCAGGACAGTGAGCACGGCCAGAATTAGAAATAACAAATATTGAGCAGCGGTGCGGACTAACATCGATCTCCAGTGCTATACCCCACAAACCACCGCATTGAACACGGTTAAAAATCATGTAGTTTATTCGTCTGTCTTCCTGTTTTGTGGTTAATGGGACGGGGATTTTACAAAAAGGGATAAACAGGTTGCATAATTGACGTAAATACCCGAACTAGTTTGTGGTAATGGAACGTATAAAATTAGTACGGAAGCCGTATAGGTGTGGGCTCCATCCGAGACCGGTGGTGGTCTGAGCGGGTCCACCCGGGAGAATGTGAAGACTGATAACACCGCTGTGTTTAATTATCATTTGTGGACCTGTGATTTTTTCCCCCTCTTCGTGACACATCTTTGTGTTCCCATCGCGGCCGCATGTAACTTTTAACGCCGCGGTCGATAACACATTCAAAAGCAAAGTGACATATGATTGCTGCGTGTTAACTTAGATTTCGCAGAGATGTTTTTCCAGAGGTGAACACGCTAGTCGAGACGGAGACTGTGTATTAACGTTAGTGTTGATCTATTGGTTGTCAGGGATGTGAATATCCTAATTTTACTTGATTTCCTTTGGGGATACACCTTTACTCCCAAGGTGCAGCGTTAGTGGCAATAAAATGTGTAAACCAGCTGTGTTTCTCCCTATGAAGGGGACATATTTATTATTTGGTTCCAATCATCACTTTCAGATATAGGCTTTGTATTATTCTTAACCAATATTTGAAACCATTATTTTTCATTTCAAACAAGAGTATAAATATGATCAGGAACAATGCCCTTCTTCTTATGGAAGTTGAGCAGGAGTTTCCCAGAGGTGCTGTTTCTTCATGGGCTGCAGGGTTGTGCATTCCAGACCAGACGTTGCAGCCACTGCAGGCATTGAGCAGAGTGTATTGTTGCCAGCTAGCAATGAGGCCTGCTGACCCTGCACATTATGTTGCTAACACCGAAGCCTGTCTCTGTCTGCCTCTGCCGATAATACAGCCCGTTCAGGTCATTTACAAACGGTGACATAGAGACTGACATGGAACCAACTCTTGCTTCTAGGAAATGGTCCGTGCAAAACCTCAGATGGATTTAGCTCCTACTCTGAATGAATACAGTATGCAGTATAGTAGTATTTGGTGCTATTGATCATTTGCACATCTTTTTCATGCTACACAACAAACTAAAACAGCAAATAGCTGCTGGCCAAGGAGCAAGATGTTAATTTTGAAGGAAGTATGTGTGTTCATAGTGTGATTTGTAATACTCCGGCATCCATCCTCTTTACACATGAGGTGAATCTCGCGCCTCACGTGGGCTCAGTTGAGGGCATGTGGGTTAACACTTGCTGACAGACTGGCTTCAGCTTTTCAGACAAAGGAGATGGGTTTTTAGAGTTCACATGTGCTTACCTGCTTTGAAATAGAGCTCTGAATAAATACATTTTTAGCCCTTGTGCTGCCTAAAAAAAATCAACAAATTAAATCGTCAACAAATTTAAGGCAGCAGAGGAGAGAGGTGTAGGCTGTAGTGAGAGAACAGGGATGTGATTATTCAGTAGTTTTTGCCTGCATTACTGTCATTACAGTTGTTTATTTTCTCCTCTCCCGGGAGGTTTTGAGAGGAGCAAGATTTCCCACATAACCGACACAATTATTTCACAAAAAAAGTAGTTGCTGATGTTTTGGGTAATTGATCAAACTTGGGTATATGTAGTCCCGGAGCTGTCAAAATCTACCTTGTCATAAAATACTAATCTGTTAGTAGGAGTTGAAATTAAGTTATTTAATGATGATTTTCAGCCGTCTGGGTTACTGCCCAATCCTGCTTGAAATGCCCTCCATGCAAGAGCCATGTGTGAGACATCCTGTGGACTTGGGGCCAAGGCAAATACAGGCAAATACAATGTACTTGAGACATCTCAAGTTCCATCTTTGTTTTTGTTTTTTACACACGACTGCTGTTAATTCTCAATTGAGATATCATGTTTCCTTGCCCTTTCCATCCATTATTTGCTGATTTTGTGTATTGAACTGATTACAGCTGTGCTTGGAATAGAGCCATCGGTCATTAGATGTTAAAATCCATATATTCTCCATACTGTCTCAGGCTACTTCCACACTAATACGTTATCATTTTAAAACACATAACTTTTGCTGCGTTTACGCCTAGCGTCCACACTACTGTGTTTTGGAACCCCTAAAACAGAGACTTTTTAAAATTATGCTGACCCCATTTTAGTTTTAATGTGTTACTTTCCGTAACAGTTCCACCTCGTCGTCCGTCCAAACAAAGAAATCTCTGCCCTGACGTTTTGCCATTTCTGTTCTTTGTAACGGTATTTTCTATAACTAAGCAACAGCAGAGCAGACAATCTGCTTCCTGTTTACACTGGCACGCACATGTCCAGTGTAGGTGAATGGTCGCGTGATATGCGTTTTTCAGGTGTGTTAGTATGGACTGAGATAATTTCTGAAATGGTGCTAAAATGCTTGTGTGGACGGAGATCGTTTTAGTTTTAAAACTCGTTTTAAACGTATTGGTGTGGATGTAGCCTAACTGACTGTAGTGGTACCATCATCTCTTCCAGGAGCAGTATCAAAAACAGTCAAGCTAATGAAAATAATATGTAATTGGCTTCCAAGAAACAGATGCTATATTCTCCCAGATTATTTTTGTGTTATCATAGTCATGATTCAGAGACAGATTTATAATTTACACAACAAAAATGAACTCTAGCCAGAGCTCTCTGGGAGATGGGATATGAACAGCTATATTTTTCTTTGTTGTGTCCTGAGGCAGTGTAACAGACTGAAGCACACTATTCCAGTGCACCGAGCTCTGCGCCGGAACAATAAGCCTATCATTTGACTGTGGCTGCCGACCTGGGGCAGTGGTGGCGTGGTTAAACTCTTCATACAGCTGTGTGCGCGTGCGTATTGCCTTCTCGCCTAAACTCACATTTGTGCCCATGCCAAGAAGTTTGAACGTGGTGATCTCTCCGACTCTAAATGTGTTTGTACCACCAAACTCACTAGTGTAGCTTCACCCTTCACCTCCCCTCTTTTTCCAACACATACACACACACACACCGCTTCCCACACACACACTGCTTCCCACCCCACACATTGCACAAGACTTCCACGTGGCTCTGGTGACTGTGGTATCAGTCACTAGTCAGCTGGTTTCAGGTCTCTGACTCATTCTTATGGCTCTGTATTAATATGCAGCTCCTATTTAGATCAGTCATCAGTCATTGTTTGCATAACCCAAACATGGCTTTTCACATCTGCTTCAAAGAAACCCCTAGCTGAGATGTTTGTAGCTAGGTTGCTAGCCTGATATCCAGGAGCTGTAGCTGAAAGGAGGTCTTTTCTGTAAACTATCAGTATCTGGTTTTAAATTAAGCCTGCGCCTCCTCTGGATTGGAAACCAGATTCTGCTTGAATGCCCATCAAACAATTATATCATCGACTAGAGGTTTCCATTGCCAGATGTAAAGAGCCGCATTTTCCACTATTTTAAAGGATAAATGGGCCCACTGTGTGCTTTGATGGTATGTTTGATTTGTATGCGGGCTTAGTATGGGACATATGGCTCCCATTAGGACCAGGCTAGGTTACGCGAGGGCAGGCTGTGCAGGCTTGGGCTAAGATGGGAGGATAGCGTGTGAATGTGAGTTAGTGCGTTTGTGGTTATAAGCAGCCGTTTTAGAGCCTGACTCAAGACTGTTTTAATGGCACTGTTGCACTAGGGAGGTGTGTGGGTATGAGGAGGGAAGTAATTCAGAGCCGCTGTTCAGCTGTGCTTGAGTGTATTTGCATGTGGTCAGCCATTTAACTCAACGCAAACTCTTACTGCTTCATTGACACTCATGACTGTGTCTGACTTTACTACTAGCTGCCTGTCTACTTACTTTTCTGTATGTCAGCTGCTCTATTTGGGCACCTTTTTATTTATGTAGCACTTTGCAAAATGGGGCCTTTTGCTAAATCTGCCATTGATGTCTACCGATGTCTGTCATCGGTAAGATGTGGTTTAGTTTCCTGTAGTTAAGTTGAGGCCAAATTTGACTCAGAATATGAACTACTTTGGGGCAGTTCGATATGTCATTTTCTGTCAGCCATTGTTTTTGTTGACCGGGCACTTACTGCCATCTACAATAGACAAAAGATGAGAGTGACAACAAAGATGGGAGAGCGGGAATGACATGCGACAGAGGTCATGAGCCACATTCAGTACCACAGGTTCTCGATTACAGTGCCTCAGTCTGTTGAGCCATCGGTACCCTGTCATATAAGTTTCACCATTCTAGTGTATGGTGTGGTCAAAAGTCCTGATTGGTAGGTCTCTGAATCTACTAAACACAAGCTAAACTAGTGGCTCCAAAAGTTAATTGTCAGCCTTGTTTTTTTGTCAGAACATAAAAGGGTTTTTCCTCTGCAGTTCCTCTGAGCGTTTCGTAACCCTGGTGGTTGAGGGGGAAACAATTCTCTTGTGTTCACGTCTGTTCTTGTTTTGGTTTTAGTGTAATTTGCAGCTCTCAAAATGTTCTCACTTGGGTGTAATGCTGTCATATTAGAGACATTGGGTGTTTGTACTTTATTGGGGGGGTTCGAGCTGAATTAAAATGTTGTTTCATCAGTGGTGGCAGTGCTCTTCCTTCAGTGGCCATCAGTTCTAAACAAATGTAAACAAAATGGTTTCCATGTAAGATGGTCATGTAACTGGTGTTTTTCTGTGCTTTAAAGGCTTTTATAGCTTTACATGGACTGTAGGAGGGTCTATTTTTTCACAGCAGAAAACTCTGATCCTACACTCCTCATCTCACTCTGATGGTATGGGTATAAGTCACTTAATTCATGGCACTCTGTAGCTCTGCCCTTATTTCTCTCCACTGTACCTTTTGAATATCAGAACATGTCCAAACCTGTGTGCCACTGATTACAAGGGATTTGGTCTGCGTTCTGTTGTTGGCTTCATCTGCTATTGGAATAGCCAGGGATGACATTTTTAAGGGGTTTAAGGGGTTTGGCTAAAGGGATATACAACTTTGGATATGCAACTCCCATTTCTGTATTTCATTTTATAGGGGATTTTGTTGTTCTCCTGCATTATCCATATTTCCTGTTTTTGTCTGTTTCAGTCCCTTTATCTTAGAGTATGCAAAGAAATGCCCCGCTCTCACTTTTCAGTTTCCCCCTTTCTTATTCTTTTTATTTTTATTTTTTAAATGAATCCCATCTCTGCTGCAATTGCCAGTGTTTACTTTCCCGCAGAGTGAGGTTGTGGTTTCAGCTTCAAAGCCAGCGCTGGAATGCGCCTGCCCTCCTTGCTCTCTCTCCCTCCTCCTCTTTCCACCTAGTACTCCCCTTCCTCCTTCCCTCCTCACCTAAGTCATTGCTAGCTACTCCACTTAATGGTGGCTTTGTGTATGAGCTGTTTGCATGTCTGGCTTGAACAGAGGAGGGGAGCAAGGGAGGAGGGAGGGAAGGGAAGGCACTGGGAAGTCACTTTCAGGGCCTTTTTTTTTTTGGAGCCAGCACTGACATTCATTGTAGTGGAGAGTTTTGGAGGGTTTTCTGCCTTTCTCTCCACAGCGTTCTGTGTTCTAATCAAATCCCCGATGTTTGACTGGAAGGAAAGGGGGACGGGTGGGATAGAGAGGGAAGGAATGATGGAGGGAGAGAGGCAAGCAAGGTAGATTGACTGACTGCTTTCTATCCTCTGTGTCTCAGATCAGGAAGCTGTGCCGGCTGTGGTTTGAGAAAGCAACATGGCTTCCCAGGGTGAGTTTATATTTTTCAGACACGCTTAAAATCACGTTCATGCTCTCCACTGCTTCCTTTTCATCTCCATCTCCCCTTCTCTCACATACACCTCTCCAATGACTAGTAGCCAATGTTTTAACTTTCCAGCAGTGTACAAATGTCTCCTCCAAGGCTATATTCATGTAGTCATTAGAACAAAGTAAATTTGATATTGATTCCTTGTTGACAGAGTGCAAAATCAAACTAAGCACTTGAAAACGACCTTTACTGATAAAGCACACATTTCTCATCAATCATACTTTTCTCATAAAAAATTGAGGAGCCATTCAGTGTAATGTTTATAAGCCACATTTAATGAGCCAATGTGTGTCCTCTGCTAGTCATGAAATGTTGCTATTGTATCTGTTATGATTATACTGTCCGACACACAGGATTTAATTTATTCTGCGTTACAATGTCATGACCAATAATTTGACAGCAATGGGTTAATGGCAATTCCACATAGATTACCAAGTTTGATTTTGTTTGGCTCTATTAAATGAAATAATCGTTCATATTAAATGGTTTCTTAAATGTTTATTTCCTTCCAGCTGATCTGATGGAGCTGGACATGGCCATGGAGCCAGACCGTAAGGCAGCAGTCAGTCACTGGCAGCAACAGTCCTACCTGGATTCAGGCATCCATTCTGGGGCCACCACCACAGCTCCATCCCTCAGTGGGAAGGGCAACCCCGAGGAAGAGGATGTCGACAACCAGGTCCTGTATGAATGGGAGCAGGGCTTCAACCAGAACTTCGCCCCGGAACAAGTACAAGGTGGGTAATGACACTACTGTTGAAATCGAGGCTGGGGCAAATTCAAGTAATTGAAATTCAAGGGCAGAACAATCCAGGTCCTATATTCCTTAATTTCCCCTTGGGAATAAATAAAGTACATACCTAACCTATAAAAGTCTGCAGGGTCACAGGGGTAACGATATGGTAAATATGCTGTAATGTTAGTTACTTGCTGAAAAACTGAAGGCATTTGGGAGCAAATGCAGACTCACTGAAGAGGCCTGAAGAGAAACGCATACTAAAGAGACTCATCCCCAAACAGCAAATTACTCTTCTATCACTGTACTTAAAAAGGGACTTCTCCCCTGTCTTTCTTCTCTCCCAGACATAGATGGCCAGTATGCCATGACACGTGCCCAGCGGGTGCGTGCAGCCATGTTCCCAGAGACCCTTGAGGAGGGCATGCAGATCCCCTCTACCCAGTATGATGGAGCACACCCCACCAATGTCCAGAGGCTGGCAGAGCCCTCACAGATGCTCAAGCATGCCGTGGTCAATCTGATCAATTACCAAGACGATGCTGAGCTGGCAACCAGAGCCATACCAGAACTCACCAAGCTGCTCAACGATGAGGACCAGGTAGGGCATTGGGTCAATGAAACACACACACATTCGCCTAGCAAATAGTGCCACACCAGAACTTGCCAAACTGCTCAACGATGGTGGCTGCTATGTATCCCACAGTCCTGTACCTCGGTGTTTCTGGGAATGTGAAGAGTGAGGGTGGATATTAAATGGCGTTGAACTGCCATCGCCTAAAGTTTCCCGCTCTGCCTTCTTCCAGGTTGTAGTAAACAAAGCAGCGGTGATGGTCCACCAGCTGTCTAAGAAAGAAGCTTCGCGCCACGCCATCATGCGCTCCCCTCAGATGGTGTCGGCCATCGTCAGGACCATGCAGAACACCAGCGACGTGGAAACCGCTCGCTGCACCGCAGGAACACTCCACAACCTGTCCCATCACAGAGAGGGACTGCTGGCCATCTTCAAGTCTGGAGGAATACCAGCCCTGGTTAAAATGCTGGGGTAAGTGAGGGGTGGATGGTCACTTGGGATTTGGAAGGGGGTCGGGTGGATCTGTAATGTTCAGTCTGGAAAGTAAGGTTTCTTAATATACTTAAAATCTCTGTCGTGACCACCAGCACCAAAGAAACTTTAGAACTCGACTGGCAGAAAATAGTTTCCACTGTCCCTGGTCAAAAACATTTCACCGTTCTTCTAATTTATAGGCTTTTCAACTTTCATATTTCCTACTACCTGAGAATTTTGACATAAAGTGAAAGCATGTTTCATTTCCAGGCAATGGGGATGTTGTCCTATGTGTGGCTTAAGTGAAATAAAATCTGTGCAATAATTGTTATAAATCAATCTGAGAACATTTACATCAAGTAACCAATCTAGATCACCACATACAGTACGTCTAATCAAATCTCTGGAGTTCCACCAACTGTGTGATTTGAAATGTGGATACACTTTTTGGCCTATAGTTGAGTTCCTCATTTGACAGTAATGTCCATGTACCATGTCTTAAAATCCTGTCTGTGTTTTGCAGTTCGCCAGTGGACTCTGTCCTGTTCTATGCCATCACCACCCTCCACAACCTCCTCCTGCACCAGGAAGGGGCCAAGATGGCTGTCCGTTTAGCTGGGGGACTACAGAAAATGGTGGCTCTGCTCAACAAGACCAATGTCAAGTTCCTGGCCATCACCACGGACTGTCTACAAATACTGGCCTATGGAAACCAGGAGAGCAAGGTATGGAGGTTGGAGTGGAAAATGCATTGAGGTAGAGCAGGAGGATGGAGGAGCTAGTTTTCAGAAACCAGCCTATGGAAACCAGGAGGGAGAGCGAGAGATACCCCCCATCCCCTTCCTCTGATTGGTCTAGCCAGCTGGTTGGGCTACCATGGAGAAGACGGTGTTGTCTGTCTGACCTCCTGTCTCTTCTTTCTGTCCAGTTGATAATCCTGGCCAGTGGTGGCCCCCAGGCCCTGGTCAACATTATGAGGACCTACACCTATGAGAAGCTATTGTGGACTACCAGTCGAGTTCTCAAGGTGCTGTCGGTCTGCTCCAGCAACAAGCCCGCCATTGTAGAGGCTGGTAGGTTTGGTCTTTCTACTCTTTACATATATGAGCCACATTATCCAAATGCTTAGTGCATTGGATGTGTTTTTTTGTTTTTTGAATGCATTTATAAAAGCAATTTCTTAAAGCAAACATTTGTCAAATGGTGGGAAATTCATTGATTTCAAAGTGTTTTTCCACATGCAATAAATAAACCACTAATGTTTGTGTGTCTCTGTCCTGTTAGGAGGTATGCAGGCCCTGGGCCTCCACCTGACAGACCCCAGCCAGAGATTGGTCCAGAACTGTCTCTGGACGCTCAGGAACTTATCAGATGCTGCCACCAAACAGGTGAGGAGTCGGAACCTTTTCCTAGCACCCTTTAAGCAGCCCTTAAAATGATTTGCCTGTCCAAGAGGGGAGTATGGGTTTTAATCTTTCAGCTGCATCTTCACAAAATATCAAAAACCATCTATGGAATTAGTTGCAGTGTCCACAAAGTATTTTTAACTAGCATTACCCAGCAGATGATTGGGAAGCATTAGTCATGGCTTCTGCTGTTGAGACAAGACGACATCTTTGAACGCTTCTTTCAGCTCCCAGCATTAAACATGCTTAGTGCTGTTACAGTAAACGACTGCTGTACATCCGAGGTCTCCAGCTGTGATGCGTCTAGGCCCAGGGACCTTGGCGTCTATCTGTCCTTCCTCTCATACTAACTACTTGTCTGTCTTCCTCTCTCCAGGAGGGAATGGAGGGTCTCCTAGGAACTCTGGTCCAGCTGCTGGGCAGCGACGACATCAACGTCGTGACCTGTGCTGCTGGCATCCTGTCTAATCTGACCTGTAACAACTACAAGAACAAGATGATGGTCTGCCAGGTCAGTCAGTACACACGGATGGTTGATGTAAAATGAAGGAAAAGATATAAACCCTTCTGCATTATAATTTATTCATGTTTATTGAACTATTTCACTGGTTAGTGCATTGAACCAATCACCTGACTATGTATGTCTGTCAGGTTGGCGGTATTGAGGCGTTGGTTCGCACAGTGCTTCGTGCTGGAGACAGAGAAGACATCACCGAGCCAGCGATCTGTGCGCTGCGTCACCTCACATCTCGACACCAGGACGCTGAGATGGCCCAGAATGCTGTCAGACTGCACTACGGTCTGCCAGTGGTGGTCAAGTTACTGCATCCGCCCTCACACTGGCCACTCATTAAGGTACGTGCACACACTAGGACCTGCCATCAGAGATTAAACTACATCCACCAGAAGCCCCGTTTCCTACCTCTTCTGTAGATGCTCTGTTGTGTTTCCAGGTAAAATAAGTGGCCCAAATTTGCATTAGAACGTATTATCCCCCGTGAATAATATAGATTGTGCCTTGCTTCTAATCCACATTAGTTGCATATTGCTGTTGGGTCCCTCATGACTGAACCATTTTCTGCCCTCAAATTGTGTAGTCTAAACGTTTTCAAAATGTGCTGCTAATAATGTGCTGCTAACCTAAAAATGAAATCTCAATCTCCCCATTAGGCTACGGTGGGTCTGATCCGTAACTTGGCGCTGTGCCCTGCCAACCACGCCCCCCTGAGGGAGCAGGGCGCCATCCCCAGACTGGTGCAGCTGTTGGTCAGAGCACACCAAGACACACAGAGACGCACAAGTATGGGAGGCACACAGCAACAGTTTGTGGTGAGAACACACACACACCTTAACCTCAGGCCCATGAACACACCCCACGTGTACAAACTCAACACCATCACACATTGGCACACAGCGTTTATCATGAGTGACACATTGCACAGACTTCCCTATATCCGTTGTAGCCGTGGCACTACATCTCGTCAATTCACAGTGCAATGTTACTATGATGGTTATTCATTCTTTGTGTTTCTATCATTAGGAGGGAGTTCGTATGGAGGAGATTGTGGAAGGCTGCACAGGAGCGCTCCACATCCTCGCCAGAGACATCCACAACAGAATAGTCATCAGAGGACTAAACACCATTCCACTCTTTGTACAGGTAAAACACATTCTTTAGCTTTTTCCTTTCACTCCTTTATTCACTTTTTTTTGTCTGCCTTCCTCCTCTCTGTATTTGAGATCGTGCAGCAGCAGCAGAATATCGTGAATATCGCCTCCTAACCCCCTCTCCTCCTCCTGTTTGTCCACCTGTAGCTGCTGTATTCTCCCATCGAGAACATCCAGCGCGTGGCGGCCGGCGTCCTGTGCGAGCTGGCCCAGGACAAGGAGGCCGCCG
>CABFOP010013712.1:2506-17300 GCA_900683385.1 Anoplogaster cornuta
TGTTAGTATACTGACATAGAATAAATGAAAATAATAAAAGAAGAAGAAAGAAAGAGAGAGAGAGAGAGAGAGAGAGAGAGAGAGAGAGAGAGCAGGAAACGAATGTTTGCAAACTGTATGTTTCTGACAAACACAAAGATTACATCTCCCTTGAGCTCAGGGAAATGTTTACAATAGGACTTTCCACCTATTCATTCCCAAGGATGTCTCTATACACTTCTACATCCTTCTATACTTGAGTTTTCATGTTTCTTTACACACAGCCTTGGAAAATGCAGACTTTAATTAACAAGCTATTAAAAGTTACTTTGGAAGAGGAAATGAGAAAGCCTCTGTTCTGCCTCAGCTTTCTCCCAGGCGTGAATGAGACAGGAACTCCTCATAAGCCTCTACTGCCTGGCTGCTATGAAAAATTACCCTGGGGCTGTGGTCCCCACGTGCACAAGAGAGGGCTAATTGAACAAACCAGCCTTGAGTAATGTGCTGTACATTTGTGTAATCCTAATGATGAATGGATTTTGTAGTTAACATCAACAGCATGCCAAATTTTGTGCCAATTTCTAAGTATAGTCCTTTTTCAAACTCCAGATGCGTAACTGTGATACAAAACATGAAAAAAGAAAAAATATCCTTTTCCAATAACCCCAATTGTCTTCAAGTTACAGCAACACAGCTTTTATTATCTTTTATTACCTTTCACCCATGAAAAAACCAATTTGTTTTTGAGCAAGTTAACTTGTATATGGACAAAAGGAGATTGTTTTTGATTGTAAAAACCTAATACAATGATACTAATATCTTTAACACCACACATAATAATATCCATGTTATAATACATAAGAATGGTGTGGCATGCTGCTGTCAAGCTTGGCTGAGAGGGGATCTCCCTGAGTGAGGCCGTCATAGTCTTCCTCATCAGCTGAGTCACAGCCACCCCCCTTCACCCACTGGCAGATAAATGAGGCCTTTTGCAGCCTGGTCCATGGGGGGAGGGGGGGGAGACAGCTGTCCATGGGCCAGGGCAACAGCTGAGGATGAGGGGGGCATACGCAAAGACGGCTGTCCCCCAATACATTAACACACATCACACAACTGTCCGCTAAAACAACACACTGGACTTTCTCTCCCTCTCTCCCCTTCATTCACTCTCCATTTCTCCCTAGCGTCTGTCAAAACGATTTACTGTACTTGAAAACCCAGTATATTGGAAATGGGAAGTTCATCGTGTGTGTTGGTGGCTCAGTCTACTAACATGTTCTCTCACCTGTATGGGTTTTAAACCAGGCTACGCATTGATGACTTTACTATAATTTTTAAGTCAGGTCAAGTCAAGTCTTTTTATGTACAGTATCACTTACAGTCATACTGGACAATGAAATGTTTGGGATGAGGCATATTTCAACTGGGTAGGTACAGTATACATTAAATCACACATCTATATAAAACACAAACAAAATGACAATTCGACAATAAAGGGCAGCTAAACTAAAATAGAAATAAAAACAATTTATGAATATGAAAAAGCAGCAGGATAGACAACAGTTAAATACAATAAATAAATAATCTTAGAGATGTATGTATAGGCCTACAGATGTACAAGTGTAAAAGTGCATGTGCATTGGATGTAAAGTGACGTGGGTATGAGGTTGTGGGTCAACAGTTAAGTAGCCTGTCGATTTTTTTTAGACAAAGGCTTGACAACATGCGTAGCATGCGCGGTGTACAGTTTGTGCACGCACCTTTAGAGTGCCGAGCGCTTAAGTGAAAAATCATGATTTGACAGAAAGTGTCCATAGGGATTTAAATTTTACTGTTAAATATGAAAAAGAACAAAAACAGAAATAAGTTAATTTTTATTTATTAGGCTATTCCTCAATATTTCAGTGACTTGCATTTAATCACTCCTTCTTTGGTTTGAGTCTCAGACTGACCATTTATTAAAGAACGCCGTTATCTTCTTCATTTTAATTTTATACTTGAAACTTGAAATTAAATTTCAAGTTATTGTATTATTTTAGACATCAGTGACAAACAACTGTGTTTATTTCTAGGGGTGGCTATCATTTGAAATTTATCACCAAGGCTTTATTACATTTTGGATTGATTAAACAGATGAAATGGGAATTTCTGCTTTGTAAAATGATCTGTCAAGTACCGGCGCTCAAAAAGTAGGCTACTGAGGTTCCATATCCAGTCCTATTTACTTCTGTAACTTATAGGGTACCGAAACCCAGTAGGCTATTAAATGGGCCCCGGGCTAAATTATTAATGACTGTAGTATTGATAAGTTCCTACATTACCGGATCTGCTCTCAGTATTGGAGAAATTAAGAAAATAGGCTCGGCAAACAACATCACTGACGTCACCGGTAAACAAGTGCCCGGAAAAACTTAGCGCCCACTGACAGTGGGAATAGGGGGAAATAGAGACTCGCCCTTAAGTCGCTTCCTCTCCGGCAGGGTAGTGTATAAACCAGAGAGCGGGCACTATGCTTCGACGATAGCTCCGTCCCGCCACCATGGGCTGGGACAGAGTTTTATCGACGAGTGTCACCGGCCGGTGGCGTGTCGCTTTGTGCTGCCGAGCATTTAATTACCAAGTAAAAATAACAGAAAGAACCGATAAGAGTACGGTTATAGTGATGGATATAGAAGATATATATAAGAAGTATCGGTAAGAGTAGTAGTACCGTTAAAATCTTAACGATACCCATCCCTAGTAACTTAAGCTAACCTAGCTTTCATTACAAACACACATACAAAAAAAAGCCTTTGTGTTTTTGGCGGACTTTTCAACAAAAGCAGCAGCCAGTAATAGTAAGGCGGCCTGCCTTTGAGTTTAGATAGGCAGGGAAAACCCTGGCCTTTCTCAGGCATCAAGTGAGGTGAATATTGTAGGCAGCACACTGCTACTGATGGTCTGGGCAGTTTTCACCACCCTTTGTAGGCCCTTGCGGTCCTGGGCGGAGCAGCAGCCGTACCATGATGTGATGCAGCCAGACAGAATGGTCTCGATCTGTAGAAGCTTGTGAGGATGTTGGGCGACATGCCAACCTTTTTAAGCCTCCTCAGGAAGAAGAGGCGTTGGCGGGCTGTCCTAGCTGTTGTGTTTGTCTGGTGAGTCCAGGTAGTCGTCGGTTATGTGGACACCAAGGAACTTAAAGTGGCGGACTCTCTCCACTACAGCTCCATTGATGTGTATGGGGGTGTGTCTGTGTGACCCTCCCTGCAGCTTCCTGTAGTCCACTCTCAGCTCCTTAGTCTTGCTGACGTTGTCATATGTCACCATAGCCATAAAGACTTGGATAACCATCGTGCAATAACACGATTTGTACAGCTTTTCAAGACCTTTTCAAACACTTTCAAAGTGAATTGTCAAAATACTCAAGCACCCCACTGCCCCAGTCATGTTCATTTACATTGCCTATCCAGGGGTTGACATTAAATTCTTGTTTCCATCAATTTTAAAGCAAAAATCCAATCTAAGGCAAACCTTAAATGTTATTCATGGGGCATATGTCAGTTCAGTCTGGATTTATGAACATGAACAAGTCCCTCCCAAAGCTAGAAACCTGAGAGCCAAGACTAATCAGTGATGCCATCAGGAGAATATCTGGAACAGCTCCATTGTGTTGTGGACACTGTACCAGTACCTCAGGTAACTTCCGCATGTGTGGGTGTACTTTCTGGCTGAGAATAAACGTAAACACATTCATCCTTCTAGCACTTCTCTCATCCTTGAATGTGCTCAATCGCAATTCCAGCATTTGAAAATGATTTGAACTCTAACATAAGCTTTACCTTATAACATAAGGTAACTTATAGCATTCATAGGGCTGCTTGCATGGAAATGCATAAAGCCTCGTTCTGCTAAACTGGCCTTTAGAATGGCGTTAACTACTGAAAGCATAGTCTGAATTTAATTAATTTGATTATGTAGAGAATGATTAGAGCTACTTTACGACTAAAAATGGCATTAAATAAAATTTTAGGAAACTTCCTACACTTCACTCTGCTTAGTCTTTAATTAATCCCAGTACTGCACTACAGTACATACTGTACCCTTGAAGTAATTCAATCAAATTTGAGTCAGGTTCATGAAAGCCTCTTAATTAGCTTGGCTGTTCCAGGTCAAGCCCTACGACTAACAGTCTGATATGTGTCTGTGCCACTGGCCCTTTGCCTACAAAAATAAGCATCTTTAAAGCAATTATAACGGAATGCATGTTTCATTCTATGACTGGTATCTGGTGTGGTTGTATGAGGTGTGTACAATTTTAAAATACATAGACCCTACCTGCCCTTCCAGAAGGGGTGCCGGCGGCAGTCACCAGTGTACCAGCTGAGGCAGCACCTGCTGTGGCTGTCAGGGGCGAAGGAGAGCCCACAGGTGTCGATGGGTTGGATGGAAAACTACTGCTAGTGTGCTCAGGTGAGTAAATCTATGGGAAGAGAGGAAGAGATACAGTAGGTGGATGGAGAGATGTAGTGGGTGAATGGATAGATAGAGGAGAGGGAGAGAGAGAAATTAATTATTGAAGCAATCCTTCCTGAAGAAAAAAAAAATCACAGGTGGCTGTTTCTCTATACTTTTATAGCTGTGTTATGTGTTAATGTCTTCTAGCCAAAATTGGCCCATCAATTCTGAGGATTTTATTATCAGGGATGCCATAAAAATGCTCAGTGCATACACATGAGCCTTTAATGGTTATCTGTACATTTACGGCAAGGGCTTAAAAGATGAACCATACACAATATTCACTTTGATATCTTGGCACTGTAACTACTCCCTTCATCTTCGTCTGTTTTCAAACACACTTCTCTAGCTAGCTGCAGCAAAGAAAATGTAAAATAATGTCATACAGATGAAAGAATAGTGACTGTTATACCAACCATCAGATAAACTGTCTGATTGGATTTCAGTTTCCCTGCGGTATTGCAGAATTCCAGCAATATCTATTACAACTGTATGCATGAATGTATTACAGTGTTATGTAGCAAATTATCTTGATAAGGTTTTATACTCTATATAGTATGTAAAGTAGTTTAGATTTTACTATATAGTAAAGTATAAAAAACATATACATATATCCTAATGATGAAATAAACACAATAAACACTATTGGCTTCACAGTTAGATGTTTTCCAACAACATGTAGTTAAAACCTGATGAAACTGAGCCTATTTACTAGTGTGCGTAGCTCAGTTCAGTGTGAGAAGTTCAAGAAAGCATATTTAGATTGTTCCTTGTTATGCACTCTATGCACTACAGCACAGATTACAATACAGTAATGTATTGAATCAGGACCCATGGTATTGAAATCAAATTGCATTGTAAGTATTATTGAGCTGTTTTTGGATGTATATTTTACATGTTGCAGCTGACAGTTTATATCCTAAAGTTTGCTTTTCTGACCAAATGCCAAATATAATCATGAAGAGCCCTTGCCAGTGAATGCCTTTGTTTGCAGCACAATGCCACAAATTAGTTTCATTTAGTTTGTCTTTATTGACACAATAATGAAGAAATCAGTGGACTGCAGTAACCGTAATGTGTCAGCACATCGCCTGAAAGGTTATACAGAGGTCATTGAGTTTTAGGATGACTTGTCAATCACAAGAGCAGAGAACAGGGAGATTAAAATTTTAAAACGTCCACAGGGATTTCATTTGCTTAAACAAATGCTGTATTAAATCACAAACACGTCCCTTATTTTTTCCTTTAATAAGAGGATATTGTGCATAATGGAACATGCTTCAGAGAAGCCAGGGTATTAGGGGTGGATCCCAACTAATTAGCAGAGAAAAACGGCAGATCCACAGAGATTTTTCATCCAAGTTAAGATCAGGTTGAGCTTGCAGGAAAGCATTTGACTTCTGTGGGGATGACAGAATGCACTCATTATCAATAATCTCCTTATTCAATCTTGATCTCTGGGCTTTAGTGTTTCAATCAACTTAGAGAATCAGGCTAGAGGTTTTGTTGTAGTGTTTCACTGAGCGTGGATGAGAGATCAGCTGTTCTCTAAAGGGAAGGATGGAAAGGCTATTCATGCTTTTCTACACTCTTGGACCATAGTGTTTCTCTCTGGTCAATTCAGCTGAAAACTAAGGAGGATTAATAGTGTATTAATCCTCCTTAGTTTTCAGTTGAAGTGCGTTGGAAACCAATAAGACTCAAAACAAATCACCAAATATTTCTTAGTTTCTCAAAAGCAAGCCGTTTATGACCATGACTTCTGACCCAACAATATATGACTGGTTATTATTTTCCTGACTGGCTACTTCTGCCGTATTCAAAGTGGAACATGGCTCATTTTACTGGAATAAATGAAGCTCCGCCTCATCATCAGTTACGCTCCCGCAGGCGGCGGGGGGCCAATAAGCACGGCCAATTTAAAAAGGGCGGCGAACAAAAGCCCTACAAAGGGAGGCCCGTGGAGTTGAGCCACAGCAGTTATAAACTCCCCTGTGCCCCCTACGCCAATCACCCACCCCCAACCCAGCCCAACCGTGTCCATTTCACTCTAGCTTTGTCATGCTAATAGAATTGAGTCTGCAAATGTGATTATCATCCCCACTAGTTTTATATTTTGGATTTACACCAGTAAGCAATCTACCTCCAAAATGTAAACCCATTCAAGTTTTTTACATCCAAGTTTACACTAGTGTCTTATTGGACTTCTGTTTGCCAGACAAAATCATGGGGTTCTTGCCATATTAATTACCAGTGTGTGCATGCACGTTAAACACTATTTTATGATATTATGTTGAAATAATAAGGTTTAGACTATTGAAAACCAGTTGAAAACAAAAGCAGGCAATCATAACAGGATGAATGACAAAGGCCTAATCTGGTATGTGGAAAGTCAGACCTATATACAAATGTAGTCCCTGATAAAATATTTTATTCCAGTGGTTCTCAACTCCAGTCTTCGGGATCCTGAGTACTGCTGTTTTCATTCTAGTAGTCTAACAGGGACTGATTTAGAACTGGGACGCCCAGTGAATGCAATTAACTACCTAGTAGGATAAAAACAAGAGTTGGGTACCACAGCTTTACCCCCAAGCCTCCATTCAGTCTACCTTTTCCTATTTCTGATCAGACAATGTGCTGTGATCTTTGAGGCCATCTGACAACGGATTATTAATTACTGTTGTTTTTAATTATCACGGGCACGTTTGTACAGAATCATGACTGAATGTAACTATAACCCATAGTCTAGCTATAAATCCATCCAGAGACACATGAGCTATTTGTGAGCTAAAGCACGTTAAAAACTCAGTACGATGCATTACAAGAGGTCACATATATCAAGGGTTGGTTATCCAAACTAGTGTGTAATCCATTGGCTTTAAGAGTATTTTTTATGTACAATTCCCTTTCTTGAATACTCTTAGTTTAAGCCCACAATTATCCAGGCTTAGGCCCAAAAACAACTACAAACATATCCTCTGGGCTTTTTTAATCAGCATTCAGTATAGCACTTAATTCCCAGCATGACCACTGGGGTCACCTTCTTTAGAGACAGAGAAGTGGGCCATTATTCTAATGCACTATCTCGATTTGCAGAGAAATCAAAATACATTTGAGCTTACGAGTGCATAGAAGGTAGACATGGGGTTCACACCCTGAGAGGAGATCAGCCTAGAGGGGATATAGAAAGATGTAGCTGACAGCAAACACTTAAATCACATTGATGCTACCAGGGAAAGAGTCCAATTTTAGATAGCAAATGGATTTTCCATCCATCCATTTACACGTACAACAAATGGGTTAAAACCCCTAACAACCATAGTAGACCACAACTATGTTTTTTATCCAAATCTCCTTTCATTTACTTCCATCAGGAATGTGTGGTGGGATGGACTGAATTCCCAGTTGAATGGTGTGGTGTAACTCACCGAGGCTAAAGCCTTGCCCAGTGCATCTCCAGTCTGTGAGCTTCCAGTCGTGTTCCCCCGATTTGCAGCAGCTAAAAAACAGAGAGGGGAACTTTGTAATAGCAAACTCAGACAAATGAAGAGAGGTCACGGCACACTAAGAAGCTGTCCAACTTCCTGACCCACTACCCTAAACGATTGGATGTTCAGCACTTACACTGTAGCCATTGAATCAATACATTCTGAGGAGATAACATACCCAGGACCCCATCTGCAGTGTTGACGGACGAGGTGTGCGTTGCAGTAACAAATGGTGAAGTGCTGGCATTGCTTCGGTGGAAGCTGGACATGGGAGGAAGACTGGCATTGATGTCAGGAGAGGCTGAGTGTGCAGGGTAATTCTGAAAGAGATTTTTTTTTAATTGAATTAAAGGCACATGGGTTTCTCCTTTGACAATGTGAGAGACCATTCAATTTCCCTGCACATGATGAAGGAAAACTTTGGGCAGGCTGCATCTGCAGACTTCCTGTAATGCCCAGTCAGATCAAACACTGAAACAAAGAGGGTCAGTGTCTTCACTGATAATAACCAGACAGCAATATAAGACATACTCAACCACTTCAAGTGTGGGAGCTCTGTGCTGTTTGTGTGGGGGGGCAGGGCGAAACAAGATCTACATGCTGCATACACATTAGACATCTCTAGTGTGGTGTGGCAGAATAGAATTAGGATTAAACTTTGATTTTAATTCTGTTTCCATTGTGGTGGTCTCACCAGCTGAGCTGCTTACCAGGCGGTCGTGTGAGTGCAGGTTGCTGTAGTTTCCTGATTGTGGCATGTGAGATGAAGATCCTCCCAGCATTCCACCATAGCTGGACTGATTGATCCCATTGGATGAGTTCCACGGGTCAGAGGAATTGTGGGTCCCATCTAATCATAAACAGACAGTAGTTCATCAGAGATCAGTTCAGACAACACTTAGATTTCTCATTGACTGTTAATAGCCGGAGTTAAATAAATCACATCAGCATTTATTTCAATACAACTGAGGTCCATGAAGCAACCCACAGCATGCAGTTTAGTCTCAACACGGTGCAACCTACCTCGGCTAACCTCAGACCCTACTTTCATCTTGGGAGTACTTTTTTGCCTTTGGGACTGAAATATGAGCCTTGTCCTGGATACAGCTGAGATAACACTAAGTTAAGGCTAACAGAGAGGTCTGCTATTCTGTCTTGATCTGGGGTTCAGACTCCACACAAAGAAATACACTGCATATAGTATGTAACATTGCTAAATGCTGCTGGAACAATTGAATCTGTCTGGCTACATAAAAAATAAGCTTCAATGTAATAGTATAATATTTTTCACCTCAAGTATTTCATTGTGGTATCATGGATGATAATAAGATTGAATATTCATTGCTACAAATACAGTGTCAGTATGCTGATGCCAATAATATATTGTGTTCATATTTGAGGAAAATTTTTGAAAGACCAAATAATGATGCCCTACCAAATTATGTTCTTGAAAACAGGAAAATAGAAAAATAGAAAACTGAAAATAGAAAATTTGCAATATTGAAACAAAACATCACAAGACATAAGAATCACAATATTATTGTATGACACCCAAAACATTCTGGTGATTCCCAATGCTATTTAACTGCAGCACCAGACAATACCTTCTTGAATGAAGCCAAAACAGTCAGAGTGGTCAAGAAAACTTACTCACCAAAGAAAGTGCTTGCAAACATACTGCTGGAGGGCTTTGGAGAAGAGTAAGAAGGTGAATCTCTGTTGAAGTCTTCCGAGTTTGGAGACGGTGCGTATACCTGCCATAAAAGCATAAACACTATTAGCAAGACAACATATGGTCCACCAGACACTGAAGCATTTTAGGCTTTATCCAAATGAGCAATCTTTCAGACTGTACACACAGTGAAGAGGCATCGCTCTATCACATCATATTCTCAAGTAAATTGATGCTGAAGCCAATAAAATAAATTTAATCTCAGCTTTTGCTCCTGTGTAGTGACAAATATCATGTACAATCTCACACACATACACATGCATAAGCAAAAATACACACGCCCCCGGAAAACACATGCACGTACACACACACGCACGTACACTCCTGTGTTTGCATTTCGTATCATCTCACCTTCTAATAGAAGTATAATGACACCCCCTCCTCACGTGTACAATAAATTCTTGGAAAATTACAGCACGCCCAGAGAGACAGAAATCAAATAAGTTGTAGAAAAAACAGAGGCTGCTATGTTTTCTTTATTTTTGTACCTGCAAAGCTGGTGGCTGAGTGAAACGAGCAGCACAATGGGCATGCTGTTGTACAGCTGTGTGTGCCAAGCTACACGGGAGGATCAAAGGGACCGGAGGCCAGAAAGCAGTGATGTGGTCTCTGACTTCATCCACTCCAGATGGAGGGAGAGAGACGGTGAGAGAGGGAGAGAAATGCAGAGCACGCAGGAGAGAAGAAGGGAGTGAAGGATTGAACAAATTCTCTAACCCACAGACAGAACTATTCCCCATCATCATGTATCACTAATCAGAGCCAGACCTGCCAACAAGATGCCACCTGCCCATTTCCAGCCCCGGTCCCATCCTCTGTTCACTTGCAAGACAAATTCCTCTTTTAATGACCTAACGTCTCAATATCAATACAGAACTCAGTCAGCTTAACTGACACTCAGAGCCGTTGAGTCTTGCTGAGTGAGCAGTACTTCAGCGTGTTGTCTGGGTGTGTAATTAAACCTCTCTGGGAGGGGTGGTGCTCTCATGGGTCTTCTTGGCTTGCACATGTGACCAGGGGTGATAGTACTTCCATAGTGATCCCAGGTTAGCCTCACACGGGAGCCCAGGCTTTTGTATTTTGCCTCTGTCTGAGGCTCAATGGGCAGCATATGGCAGCGGATAATGCTAATTGTCCTTCTTACCCCGGGCTAACCAGTCAAAGCATTAATAAACCATCCCAAACACTGCGTGCCTCATTCCGCTGGCCTATGGAAGAGAGGGCCCGCCTGGGTTTCCTTTTACAAGGCCATTAATTAAAAGCCGTCACTCACATGGAGCACTAGGCTAGCACAGGCTTACACCAGTTGGAGCATCCGTGGTCTTAAAAAAAAAAAAAAAACTTCTGTACCATATTGTTCACGCTATTGTAAATCCCATTACATACATTAGATATTAACAAACCTTTCATATAACTAAGCCCTATAGTCACTTGTATACAGAGCGTCCTTGTATTAAGAACTCTATTTAGGATTGGACCTTTTAAGGTCTTATGTGTTACATTCTCACCAAATATATAAGCATCAATGCTGTTTCATCACTTACCCTATCTACTACTCTTGATGCATCAACAGTTCAACAGAAACGAAATGCACAATGAACAATGAAAGCACAAACATCAAAGAAGACAATATAATTGCATTTTTTCACTTCAAAAATACTATTTAGCATCAGTGCTGATTTGAAAGCTATATATTATACTGTATATATGTTGCATTACCTTTAAGATGAGTTTGAGAAAAACAGTGAGGATGAGGGATAATTCTAACAACTGATAATTGAATGCTAACCTATAAAGAATTATGGTTTAAGGTTGAGATGGAAGAAAATGACAGAGATTTTGGGCTACAGTGATGGTAAATAATGGCCTACTTCAGATAAACGATACTGTATCAAGTCATTGGGTTAAGTACTGCAACCGCATTGCATTTTAACAGCACTCTGCCTCAGCCAAGAGAAGGTTCCCTCCACACCTTCCCCCATATCTCAAAGCCTGTAGCACCTGCATTTGATCCTCATGCCACACCAACCAAAATATCATATGCTAAAACAGACTGTCAACATACAGTAAAGATGTAACATATAATAAGAGGAAAGAAGATTTAAAGAAAATAAATGAGGAAAAAACAGGCTATTGAAAGGTTCACATGCACTGGTGAAGGGGCATCCTGTTTTTTCATGTCATTATTTGGAATCAACCCATGTCTCTGGGGTGTTTCTTTTCAAGTCCAAATCTTACTTAAAAAGGCTAAACACTATGCAGCACATACACAAAGGCTCTTCAAACTACAGCTCAGCCTCCTCGGAGGGGCATGTTAAACATTTCTGCATGATACCAGCCAATTCTTTAAGGAAAATATTTCAAGGCTGAGCATTTTCATGCAAAAATCTGTGACATTTAAGCTACAGTCTCACAAAGAACAACTTTCATCATCATCAGGGCTGTTTTAAGGAAGAAGCCAACATGTGCCTGACACTTTCAGGCTAAATCATTTTCATGAGCTGCACACAAACATTTCATACTTCCTTGGGCGAGATGGAAAACAAATCTGGATGCTTCCCTGGTTAAAATCGTATTGTACTTAAGGGTTTTGAGTAAAGAAAGGCAACACCTTAGATCAACATATTCCACCCTTAAAATCCCAAACATTTGAATTCTTTAAAGCTTGCGCATTTTATTCACATGGAACTGGAAGAAAAAAATAAGTTAATGCGCTCACACCATAAAATAATTGAACCTTCAGAGATGTAGTTATAGAACAAGTTAACATTCAACCATGGGTGTATTGGAAAACATTTTTGGCCCATAACTTCATATCTGACCAACTTTACTAAATCGAATTATCTTCTACCCATTCTGTTTACCCTCAGTAGAATAGAGTAGAATAGAACACATGTAAAATCAAAGCAGAGCAGAGAAGAGATATTGTTCTGACATTTTTCATAACACTCCCGGTAATCCATTCTATTACTGTACATCCTTTGTAATCCACCATCAATCCCATCAGCTGCCATCTATTGCAGTAAACAACATCAAACCACATCAATATGCATGTGGCTACATAATTTCAGTGTGACTATAACAACAGCCTGTAATTAAAGACCTACTAGGCAAAAAGTTTTATTCTGTGTTTGCAAAGGAGCTAAAGCTTTGCAAGTGTGATTTGTGTGGAGAGCAGCTTACTGTGAGTCAAGTTCTCCATAAACAGAACAGCAACCACCTTGCATAATAATATCCATCCTGAATGCCATAAAAGTTGCCTTTTGGCATGAATGCAACCACATTATCCTCTCACAGCATGTGTGTAGTACACACACACGCACTCAAGCATGCACACAAAAGCACACACAAATAGGAAGACGGGATAAGGGTTCGCTTCTGGCAATGATGAATGCCAACCTTCAGTAAACATGGTATAACCTGTTGCACTAAGAGAGAACTAGAAGCATGTCCTACCTGAAAGCACTCAAGTTGCCTCTTTTTTGTATTTTGAATACCTGGGGATATCATTTCATGACATTCCATTTCAGAAGGGAATGCTTTGCATGTGGCAAAATAAGGAAAATGGCAACTTCTGACAATCACCACAGGGCTTTTGTTTGAAATTATCTTTCTCTAATGGGCGACAGAAGAAAGATCAGTGAGCTGCTCCATGTGTATTGTTTCTCTGCCACCAGATCACAAGCCAATGGCCCACTGTGAATTCTCCCAGTGCTCCAGATGGTGAGCCTGTCATGGCACTCTGCATTATAACAAATTAATGTGTATGAAGTTGATGCTAAGAATGAACACGATCTTTCTTTTTCCTTGCAAGGAAAACATAAAGAAGTTGGTGTTGGTTATTTAACAACTGCTTTTGATCATAAGGTTTTACTCATGCTATCCACATGCTCTCAATTGTCTCCACATCACCAACTGTAACATAAGCCTGTTAATACGAAAAAGATCAAAGTGATATTTTGTGGCGGTGGGAATAAAAAGGAACTGTTGTAATGGGTCATAAGCAAAGTTAAAACACAAGCTTGGGTAAGATGACCTTTTAAATAAAACATAAAAAAGGCTCTTTATTTTCCTAAATCTGCCCTTTAAGTGCATGTACACTTTATATAATAGCAATAATAGTACAGGCAATCAAAGTTGGAAATCTATGTGTATAATTTGCATTGACAATATCATTACTCATGGATTACTGAAATGCACTAGAGAGCTCATTCAGCCATTGTTAGAGGGAAGAATTAAAGAGTATAAAAAAAATGTCCTATGAAGAGAAGAGGTATTACATCTCTTGGTAATGCAAGTACAACTGATCTTGACCTCTTACACCTGTGACATAATTGCTCAAAACATCAGTGAAAACTCAATTCCTTCACATCCAAGTACAACAAAACACCCTGCCCCCATGCACACAGGATGATGCGTGTATAAAGGTAAATACCGTAGGTACTTACACAGAAAACTACATTTTCAGAGGAGCACAAAAATCAAAGAGGTCATTACTGAAAATTTCAGAAATCACATTAGGCTCCCTGTGGCGTCAAAAATGCAGATGTGATTAAAAACAGATGGAATAACAGCAACACTGCTGCTTGGAGCTCAATCTGCAAACAGGAAAGTCTAACCTCAACAGGCAGCCTCTTTCCCTTAATCATTCCCAGACTCCCACTTGTTATTATTTCAACCCAGTCTTGGAGTTGAACCAACCATCCAGTAAAAATAAATTCAGTGCTGCAAAAACTTTTTCTACCACAGTTTAATTCTGTCCATGAGAAGAAGTTTAAAAAAAAAAAATGACACCATAACTTTTTTTGCACCTCAAGTTCCAGATACCCTGGAGGCGTTCTGAATCCTAGAATATGTACTCATTTATGAAAAACTGGTGCACATTTTCAAATGCATGCTGAAGTAAGTTTAAACACATTTAAACTGCACATTACATAGTACTGTCACACAGCTGCAACTGTAACTCTGTTAGAGAGAAGACACATGCACACGTGTGCACACACACAGACAAACACACACATTTTATTAAAACAAAACAAAACAGAGAGAGCATGTTAGAGCCATGCTGTGTCAATGGGCTCCCAAATACAAAAACCCA
>CABFOP010013808.1:12983-25742 GCA_900683385.1 Anoplogaster cornuta
CTTCTTTCCTGACAACAAAACAACTTTATCTGCAACTAAATTCAAGTCCCTTCAAGTAAAGTTAGCCACTGCCAAGAAGTCTGGCCCGGGCCAATTACTGTGAGAATTAAGGCCACTCTATAGGGCAACGATGCTTCCAGATTACCTGCTTTTCCCGGCAGAGACAATAATCAATAACTTCAGTCTGCTAGCTGTTACTGACACGGAGACCGACTCCTTAGTTCGAGGGGATTTGGAAGAGGTTTCGACACAACTGCACCTCATCTGATACACAGGAGGTGTGGTTGCACGGCCCTCGCATCCGATTCCCATTAGCACAATTGGACCTTACTCATTAGCTCGCAGAACAGTTGAGGACATTTGGAGTCACTAAATTCCTACTTGCTACTCCTGAGCGACAGACACCACGCCCACCGAAACATTTTATTAGCATATCTCAGAGCAGGAAATGAAGAAACATGAGTAAATGTGTTATTTGTTCCCCTTGTTTTATTAATTTATGTATTTTATTGATTTATTTCCAATTATGGCTGATTCTCTATTCCACACCTTTCAAGTTCTGCTCAAGGCTACCTCAATTTCTGCAGCTTTGAAGATGGATGACTTGGTTCGCCCCGATAAAGAGATATGTCTCACCTGTCATCTAAGATGTAGATCCTGTAAACAAGACTGTTAAAGCCTCGCCAGTGGTCTTGAAGGAAAGGAGATTAAGCCCTGTTTAATTGGACAGGCTCTTGCAGTGGGCCTGAAGTGCCAGTCAAGGCCAGATTGTTTCAGAATACTCCATAAATTGATCTTAATCCTCCTGTCAGGCCATCTGGACCAGGCTTTGGGGCTTTGCATTGATCAGCCCCATGTAACACAACACCCTTGGTCCAGTCAGACACGTCAGCATTGTGATCCTCATCTCCATCTCATATTTAGCTGATGTGCAAAGAAGAAGAAAAAGTCTCACCTAAATTCACTTTACCCCTCCTGTACCTTAATCGTGGTCACTTCCTTATATTATCAAGTCATTATATTACCAAGTGTTAATATATTACTTTTAATAAAATTCCACAATCCTATATTATTAACATGCCATTTGATACCTACAAATACCATGAGTACATACATACATTTAGTGCCATACTTGATCCATATTAACATATACAGGACCTCATTAGATCATCAAATTATCTGATTTGTCTTCCTTTAGAATGCATATTAAAGTTTAGTATTCAACTTAAAGGTATAGTAGGTAAGATTTCATACCTCAGTAGCGGCGAGCGAAGAGCGCCAAATTTCAGAATTTCGGGTTTCTGGGTTGTTTGGGAATGCAAGTCGACAGGCAGGTAGGCCATCCGATCATTTCATTCCGGCCGAATGGGCCATCTAATAATTTAATTTGAGCTCAAGATCAAGTTGACAGGCACGTCCGTCCAATCATTTCATTCAGTCCGAATGAAATGATTGAACGTACTTATTACAGTATTCAGAGCACTTGATTTATTCCCGAATTTCCCCAAGGGGATTAATAAAGTGCCATCCTATCCTATCCTATCCTTATTGATTTCTGTCGGGATATAAAGACAATTTCAACAAATATAACCAAAAATGCTTCTCAAAAAATTACCTATCATACCTTTAATTTCACTGGCAAAATTAGTCTCATGTTGAACTGGTATTTAAAAGTCATAGATTTAACTTGATACAACAATCAGACACCATTATGAGCTTCAAGGTTTGTTTTTGGTGTCTGAAGTAGACACCAGATTTTGAAAGTGCAGAAGTATGGGTAAGCAATGTTCAATGATTGTTTTTTTTACAAAACAGTTTCATTTATTGATCTCACTCAATTTGTGTGTACACTTAGAGATCTGTCAAATGCTCACAAAACTGCAGCTTTACTTCAAGTATATTTCCTGCCAGTATTATATCTCTTTAAGAGTTGAAGAATAACTGCAGCATTTCATTGTTTTCTCTGCAGCTCAGTCTGTTTCTCTTTTATCGGGTGTTCATCCCACTGCTGCAGACTCTCACCGCCAGAATCATTGGTATGTATGCCTGCCAGCAACTCTCTTGGGACAGTGGTGAGAACCGGTTAGTCAAAAACGACCATGTTTCCTCCAGGTGACCCGACGCTTCATGGCAGCGTGTGGTCCTGGTTGGAGTTCATCCTGACCTCCGTCTTCAGTGCTCTCTGGGTTCTCCCTCTGTTCGTCCTAAGCAAGATAGTCAACGCCATCTGGTTCCAGGTTAGGTTTGTAATGGATTCGTAATTGCAATTAACGCAAAAGACAGATCAAAATCACCCAGTCTGCTTAGTGTGTATAACGATGGAGTTTATTGCATGTTTTTTTCAACATATTGGTGTTTCATTCTGTTTGGTAGGACATAGCTGACTTGGCATTTGAGGTTTCTGGCTGTAAAGCGCAGGCCTTCCCCAGCGTCAGCAAGATCATCGCAGACATGCTGTTCAACCTCCTCCTCCAGGCCCTCTTCCTCATTCAGGTTCATGATTAAAACACCATATCCTTATTTGTCGTATTACTGGGCCTCTCTATATATTGTCTGCTGTCGTTGTGGTCCGTCTCTACTCTGTGTTTAAGTCGTCGGTCGATGTTTTGGCCTTCCAGGGTATGATTGTTAGCCTCTTCCCCATCGATGCCATCGGACAGATGGTCAGCCTCCTCCACATGTCTCTGCTCTACTCCCTCTACTGCTTTGAGTATCGCTGGTTCAACCATGGTGAGATACTCCATTCCTGCACACAAAGCATTAAACGTTGCAACCAAAAGAAAAGGCTGCGATTCATTATGTCATTGTAATATGTCATCTGAAGGCGTTGAGATGCACCAACGGTTGTCCAATATTGAGAGGAACTGGCCCTATTACTTCGGCTTTGGTTTGCCCATGGCTCTGCTGACCGCCCTGCCCTCCTCGTATATTATCAGGTACGATCTCTAATACCCCACACAATTCAAACACCTCTACTCTCTGTAGTAAGTAATTTTCACAGTGGCACACAAATGCGATTTTTGCTGCATTCACACAATTTTTTGGTGCTTGTGTGTCTTATTTTCTTTTTTTTCTACCTAGTGGCTGCTTGTTTTCCATCCTCTTCCCTCTCTTCATCATCAGCGCCAACGAGGCCAAGACGCCGACGAAGCTCTAGTGAGTGTAACGTAACGACCGACCGAGTGAAATTGTTTTTGTTTCCAACCGGCGAGTCACTGATCTCGATGTGGGGGGGTTTGTTCCGCTCTTTCAGCCACTTCCAGCTGCGTCTCTTCTCCCTGGTCGTGCTGATCAGCAACAAGCTTTTCCACAAGACGGTCCACCTGCAGTCGTCGCTGACCTCCTCCGCCTCCACGGAGAAGCTGCCGTCTCCCCACACCTCCCCGACCCGCCAGAGAGTCCCGCCCGCCGCCCAGTGACGGCCCCGGTTGACCCAGTAGGAGATGGGAGGCTTCACTCAATCAGAAAAAGCGACTCGTGGCCGACTCGTGGATTTGACCGTTGTGCGGCGAAGGAGAAGGAGAAGGGGTTTACATGTTTTTAACGAATCTATGGCCCTTTGGTTATTCATTTGGAATGGCCGCCAGATACATTTTAAGTGCGACAGACATGTGTGATCGACTGCCCTGTGCCTCACACTCAAAACATTATATTCTTTTCGCGTTTTCTTTCGTCAATTTTCCTCAATTATGTTTTGTATGTATAATGTGCCATTTGAGTGTCCCTCCATTAATCAGGAACTGCACAAGAAGTCATCGAGAGTTTTTATTGATACGTTAAACGATGTCGAAGGGGCTTGTTCGCGTTCAGCCTCGTTTCATTTACATTTTTTTTCGACGTTGCAAGTCACATTCCTTCCTCATAGATTGAATGCTTTCTTACATCTGTTTCTCTGTCAAACTGTAGTGTCCATGCGATTCCTTCAGAAATAACCGTGCACAGTTACAAAGGGAGGCTTTTTATCCAGGAAGTGCTTTGTTTGTGGTGGATTTTCCAAGTCAGTGGGGGAGCTGATAAGGATTGGTGACCTTACTAACCCAATCCAAGTATCTACAGCACGCTTATCATGTGGTGGCAAAAGCTTTGCCAGATATTCATCCCGAATTCACATTTCACTCCACGTGGGTGTCACAGTTCAGGCAAAGGAAAGGCCATCTATTTAAAAATATCATTTTTCTGTCAGTGTGTATTAGGTAGGTGAAGCTACATGATTCTGCTGCTGGGTCAGATGACACTGCCAAACTACTTTATCTGCATACTGTTTAATTCACAAAACACAACGCTCTATAATACAGGAAGGAGTCACAATTCAGGTCTGGCATTCTCTTCAAGGAAGATGCATACCTTTACAAACGGGAAAAGCCTTGACCTGCTTGTTCTGGTTTTCCCCAGGAGCAGAGGCAAATCTAAGTAGTGTGTACAGACCATTTAGTGCTGTACATAATGTTAGTATGTGCTGAATGTTCAACCAGAATCCCACCATGAGGTGACCCCATCACCCACCTTTCTCTCACTCGTCATAGCTCTTGGCCAAGGGAAGGGGCCATGTTTTTGAAACGGTAATGTAATTATTGTAAGAAGTGCATAGTGTTTGTGAGGACTGATATTTGTGAGTGAGGTTTTGTAAAAGTAATACGTCTAATTTCAATAAAATTGGTCAGTATTCAAAATGTTGGTCCAGTGTTTTTTTGTTTTTTTTACCATCATGGAGCCTAGACATGACATTTCAATGTTAAGAGGATGAAGATGACAGAGAGGTGGTCACCATTGAGAACAGTTGGTTGGAGACCCTGAGGTCAATGTGGTCACATGACTGGGAAGCTATTGGAACTTTAATATCTTGAATGGAGGTGAAGGATATAGCACAGTTTTATTTCCATCTCTGATTCCAAATGTCCATGTCATTCTGTAGATGCATGTAAATGAAAAAAAAACACAGTGTGTCTTATTAACCCCGAGTGACCCTTTAGCAGTAAGTACAATAAATTGAGTTAGATTGCATTGCCTGGTTTTAGAAACAGGCCATCACGGGTAGAGCTGGGAGGTCAGGACCTAAGAAGACAAGAAGAAGATACAGAAGAAGAAGATCACCTTTAATGTCCACATTATAGTCACACACACAGCATGCAGGGGGTGGAGACCGCCAAACACACACACGCATGCAGGTAGGGTGGCCTACCTGAACATCACCCTTGCATTGTAATAACTATGAGTCTTCCTCAACTCAAAACAATATGTAGCAATTTTGAAAACCTTTCCTCAAATGAAATTACAATATATTCTGGGAGGGAAACAAAATGTTGGGAAACCAGATTTTATGTCCAGATATAAATGTGTACATTGATTCGTGGATTTTATCATATTGGACCAGCTGTTGAACCACACTCATTTTGTTACTAACTGAAATACGTTGGTACTTCAGAATAAAGCACTTGAACTCAATAGAAATAGATAGTTGTGCTGTTTATACTGTTTATACTTTTTATACTTTATACTTTTTTGTTTCTACTTATATTTATAATAGTGTATTTTGTTTATATAGGAGAGAAGCCACACAAAATTTCATTGTACACAGTATAATGACAAAGAGAAGAGAATTCTGATTCTGATTCTGAAATGATTCATGTAATTCCTATTGAACCCAACAGAGGGCGGTACGCCGACTTTCCCCTCCTCCGCTCACTAAGGACACGTCACTACACCACAGCGACAACCGGGAGCTCGTTAGCTGCGGAACGACTTTGAATGACCGGCCGAGCCGACCAATAGAAGCGTGCAGAGTTACCGTTGACTCGCGCTTATCCAATAAACGCACGCCGTGGTCCCGTCGAGGCGGGACTAGTGCACGCTGAAGGTTGTGTGTGTGGAAAAGTGTATGAGTAACAGGAACGGAGCGGGTGAGTGTCACTTAACATAAAATATCAAACCAGCTGATTGAAAAGACCAATTGTGATTTTATCCCGCTGCTCTGATTCCACATTTGAATGAGTTACAGGTATTTTCAAAAGTAGTCGCGGAAGAGGTCTGGTGGGGTACAGTTCATACAGCAGATAGCTAGATAACCTAGCAACTCACACACTTTTAGCTAACATTAACATTGAATGGGAGCAGCATCAGCACTACACATACACACTTAATAAGCAACAGTGATTGCATCTATCCGGAATGTGTATAATGTGTTTGCTAACAGCGATATTAACTAACTTACTGGTCATTATATTGCTCTCTGATCTGTGCAAGGTTAGCTAGCTGCCAGTACTTTTAAGGTTTGGTCCCATGCTGCAGGTGAAGTTAGCATTAGAGGTCTAAACTTGATGCTTGGGGGTTTCCCCCCCAGCGCTTTGTAAAATCGTAATCTTGTTGGAGATGTAATCAGTAAAACTTGAGGCAGAGAGGCAAAAAATTCCTGCAGACAAGGTTTTCCAGAGTGGGATGTTACTTCCTGGTTCCTGACGCCACATCTCTGCGTGGCCTTATCTGGTTGGGCTGGCCATGATGTTGATTCACTGAACACTTAAACTGTGGTTGCTTTTATTTGTCTGGCTTGCATAAAAGGATCTTTGCATTGAAATAATTGACCAATTTTCCAGTGTTTTTTCCCCCCCTAAGAATTGTACTTTGGCCAATGTTACTTGATCAGAAAAGCTGCTTCTGCTGTGCTTTTCTGCACTTGGTAGAAGTAGGCTTACATGATTCTGTTCCTCCTTTGTAGGTAGTACGGTTAGCTCTCCCTAACCTCATCAAAATGACCAAGTTGGGCTTCCTGCGTCTGTCCTATGAGAAACAGGACACGCTGCTGAAGCTGCTCATCCTGTCTATGGCCGCTGTCCTCTGTGAGTCCTCCTCCACCTATAGCGCACATGCAGTTTGCACCCACTGTGTTGTATATGGTTGTTTTATATTCAAAAACAAAACTGTGATGTCTGTGTGAAATCTGTTCTTCTGCTTCTCCTCTTCAGCATTCTCCACCAGACTCTTTTCTGTGTTGAGGTTTGAAAGTGTCATCCATGAGTTTGATCCGTAAGTCACTGTTATGTCTTTCACGATTGTTCCCAAACATCATTAAAGAGATGTTCAACACTAAATCAAAGTGTTTTTTGAACTGTAAACATGTTTGTATGACTTTGTTTGACCGAAAACTTGAAACAGTTGAAACCGCTCTGCAACGCTGCCGACTCCACCCCGATCGGTGATGAAATACCAAAGTTTTAGGGGTAGCTGAATGGGGAGAAATAATTTTTAAAAAATATTATGACGCCTCCGACTGGAAATGGGCGGATACATTGAAGTAGAGAAATCCTCCACCTCAAAAGACCCTCCGTTTTAAAAGTGCCGTGAGACTCGGCGTCAATGGATGTCAGAGGTGTACAAGCCCTCTCTCCCCAGTTTTACAGACACACCCCCTTCTTTCCTCATTCTCCACCACTCAAATTGTCATTTTTCCGTCAAAGTAATATTAATAAATCTCATCCTCAGGTACTTCAACTACCGTACCACCCGCTTCCTGACAGAAGAAGGTTTCTACAAGTTTCACAACTGGTTTGATGACAGGGCATGGTATCCTCTGGGGAGAATCATCGGTGGCACCATTTACCCAGGTAGGAAACTTAGGAAATTACCAGTGAATAAACGGTTGAACAAGCACAGGTTACACTTGGTTTTGGTTGTTTTACTGGCATGTGTATCACTTAACTTTGGCGAGCAGGTCTTAAGTGTTGTACATGGTTAGGACAAGAGTTGCCTCAGTACCTCATGTATACAATCTACCATTATTGGGACTCAAACAAAGCTTACTTAAATGCCTCTTCTCTTGTCTCCCCCTCCTCTCTATCACCAGGACTGATGGTCACCTCTGCCGCCCTGTACCACGTCCTACATTTTTTCCACATCACTATTGACATCCGTAATGTCTGTGTCTTCCTGGCTCCCTTATTCTCATCCTTTACCGCCATAGTCACCTACCACTTCACCAAGGAGCTCAAGGTATAATAGATAATAAGACGCACGTTTAAACTCTGTTATTGTAGGTTAAAAACAAAGCAAAAGCACGGCATAGTTTTTCTATTAAAAGCAATGTTTAACTCAATTCCTATGGAGAAGTCAGGTTTTGTGCTGCCTTCAAGTGCTTTCGGAAATATGCATGATCCTAACATGCTTCTGATTGGCATTAATGCATTACTTACTTACTAATGGGCTCTTGTTTCTTCAGGATGCAGGTGCCGGGCTCCTCGCTGCAGCCATGATTGCAGTGGTACCCGGTTATATCTCTCGTTCCGTTGCCGGCTCCTACGATAATGAAGGTATTTGCCTGATGCGCACAGCTACATCCTTATACGAAATGTCTAGCATAAGTTAGTTCATCTAATACTGCTGCCCTGTCCTACCCAGGTATTGCCATCTTCTGCATGCTGTTGACCTACTACATGTGGATCAAGGCTGTCAAAACGGGCTCGGTGTACTGGTCATCCATCTGCGCCCTGGCCTACTTCTACATGGTGAGCAACTAATCCACTTTGGAAGACAAGAGATCCAAAGATCCACATGTTAACTAAGCCCGTTCAGAGGTCACGGGGGTCTTGATAAGGGTGTTTATGCGTGTACGTAGGTGTCCTCCTGGGGTGGCTACGTGTTCCTGATCAACCTCATCCCCCTCCACGTCCTGGTCCTGATGCTCACAGGCCGATTCTCCCACCGCATCTACGTGGCTTACTGCACCGTCTACTGCCTGGGCACCATCCTCTCCATGCAGATCTCTTTTGTTGGTTTCCAGGTAAGAAGAAATAACTGTCTTCAGTCACATCGCCGTTTGCTGAGACTTTAGTTTGGATTTGATATGGTAGTTTAACTAGTTACTGTAATGATAGGTGACTATAAAATAAATAATCCTGCCTGGATTTTTATTGAATTAAAAGGAGCCAGCATCTAAAGGGATCTGTGAACTGAAGTACATTGCAGTGTCATGCTCTTTGAACAGACTCCCATATCACCTTGCTTATTTTCACTTATTCTCGACATATGATAGTCTTAGCTTACCGGGATTAAGGTCTCAGAACAAAACGTACACTCATCTCCCCGTCTCCCTTCTGTCTTACTCCAGCCGGTGCAGTCGTCAGAGCACATGGCTGCCTTCGGTGTTTTTGGCTTGTGCCAGATCCATGCCTTCGTGGACTACCTGCGCAGCAAACTCAACGCCCAGCAGTTTGAGGTGCTGTTCAAGAGTGTCATCTCCCTGGTGGGCTTCGTACTGCTCTCCGTGGGCACTGTTCTCATGCTGACTGGTAAGGTTGTCCTACAGAATATGTCATAGGGTTGGTCCTGCAGGTCTTCAATATGTCTTCAATGTTTCAAATTAAAGTATCTAAATTCAGTGAGACGTATTCAATCTGGCTAAATGTTTCCTTTGAGTCTTAAATACACATTCAGAGGTCTGAATGTTGCTTTTTCTCAGTACTTTGATTTCTCACTTTTCTTGTGAGAAATCGCTTTAGTTGCACAGATACTGTGATGCTGCTTATTTTGGGCGGTTTCATTCAATTTTACGTGCATTGGCATTAAAACGTTTTATTAAAGACCTCTTGCATTTAACTTTAGCATTAACCTGTAGTTGCCCTCTATGAAGATCCTTGCAGCCGCCAAGTTAACAAGATGATGCAATGATTTGAGTTCTTGTACCAAGCCTGACCCAGGTGTGTTCTTGTTGGCCTCAGGTAAGATCTCTCCATGGACGGGTCGTTTCTACTCCCTGCTGGACCCGTCCTATGCCAAGAACAACATCCCCATCATCGCCTCTGTCTCTGAGCATCAGCCCACAACCTGGTCCTCCTACTACTTTGACCTGCAGCTGCTGGTCTTCATGTTCCCAGGTAGATAGACGCACAACACCGACATTGTAATAATCAGTCTTTGAAGTATGAGCTGTACTACTTGAGTTTTTAGGTAATTGATTGGAGAGGAATATTAACAACACTATTTCTAAAAGGATCACTGTTGACTCAATTAAAATACTGACAGAGTCCTTGAGTCATGAATTACTTGAATATATTTATTACCACAAAAGCTGAGTACTCAGGAGAGATGTACACACATGGTATGGTGTGCAAATCTCTGCCTGAGAACTCTGAACAGTGATTATAAAGAGGGAAAGACAGGAGGGGGGTAGTTTCTAAAACATCTACAAGGTTATTTACAACCTAGACTGAACAATATGTACTGTATTGAAGGTTTCTTGAATCTCGTGGTCGGCCTTCAGTATGGGCTCACAGTAATGCAACAGTTAGGATTACTGTTATACTAGCACTAGAGATGGGTACAACACAATCATATTACTCAGAAGGTTTGGGATACAGTGATTAAGACACGAGATTGAGACATAATTTCTACCACAATCACAAAGTAATATTGATTGATTGCATGTTAGTTGAATAAAAAAAATTCAGAAGGCATTTTTGCAAATCGGATTTTTATTTATTTATTTCCATTTATTAATGGAATAGAATCTCCCACTCATAGGCACTCATCTTTGGTGGCCCACAGGGGACAGTAGTCACATTCTATCTATCGATCTATCGATCTATCTATCTATCTATCTATCTATCTTATCTATCTTATCTATCGTATCTATCCATCCTTATCTACGTGTAAACATTTGACAACTCAACAAAAACAAATATGAACAGGGTGAAATGCAATAAGGAGAAGTAATTATTAGAAGCATTTCCCCTCTCGTGTTCACCAACACCATGCTTTGACTGACATTTATATTCACTTCTCTTACAGTGGGTCTGTACTACTGCTTCAACAACCTGTCGGATGCCAGGATCTTCATAATCATGTATGGAGTCACCAGCATGTACTTCTCAGCTGTCATGGTATGTCCTTGAAATCGATGCAGTCTTCCCACCCTCTGCCATTAAGGCTCGGCTTGATTCCTGATAACGTATCAAGGCCGAGGCTTGTTTGCTTGTGAGTTTTGTCACGCCTCAAGAGCAAATCTCTGGGAGATTGCCTCGATACAGTAAAACATAAGTACATGGAAACATATTTTTTGACGTCTGTCACTACATCACATCAGTAACCCACTCCGTGTTGTGGAGGCCTATGTTTAATATTCTTTTATACCTCTTATAATCTAATCCGAATTATGCCCTCCTCAGGTGCGTCTGATGTTGGTGCTGGCCCCCGTCATGTGCATCCTGTCAGGCATCGGCGTGTCCCAGGTGCTGACCACCTACATGAAGAACCTGGACGTCAGCCGGCCGGACAAGAAGAGCAAGAAGCAGCAGGACGCCACCTATCCCATCAAAAACGAGGTAAGCACAGAGTCTGGCACAGGGTGCTGTCACAGCCATTAGAGGGTGCTATCATCTACAGTTACGCTCTCATGTTGACTACATATTTCAGATGAGCTCGTCTTGAGTAAACCACATCATTCTTCGTGGATTTTTGCAGTATGTGCTTGACTTTGACATCTGACATCATTTGAGTATAACTTTCCATTCTGGTTTACATGTATCCACCAGGTTGCCAGTGGGATGATTCTGGTCATGACCTTCTTCCTCATCACATACACCTTTCACTCTACTTGGGTGACCAGCGAGGCCTACTCCTCTCCCTCCATTGTCTTGTCGGCCCGCGGAGGCGACGGCAGCCGCATCATCTTCGACGACTTCAGAGAGGCCTACTACTGGCTCCGCCACAACACCCCTGAGGTCAGTCACACCTGAAGAAATCTCGTTTTCAAAGATCCTGTGAGACTGTAAAGCAGTTTGCACTAAGATTTTGTTTCTTTACAACAATTGTGGGAACGGAGACAAATTCAGCCAGTTTCCAGAGTGGTTGTGAAGGGTCTGTCACAGCCTCAAACCTTTCACCACTCTCCCCACTTTAGTGATTTGTGTTGCAGTCATAGTTCATGCCTTGGATTATCGGAAGGGCCTCTATTCAGTTACTTGACATTCACCTTGTTTTTCCAGGACGCCAAGGTGATGTCGTGGTGGGATTACGGCTATCAGATAACCGCCATGGCCAATCGAACCATTCTAGTGGACAACAATACGTGGAACAACACACACATCTCCAGAGTGGGACAGGTGAGCTGCGCTTTCAGCCTAGATAAAGTAACAGGTAGTAAGTTTAACTTTTAAAAACGTTCCCATGTTTAGAAAGGGCTTTTCTGTTGACAAGGATGTTGTTTTCCCATTGTCCCGTAGGCCATGGCGTCAACAGAGGAGCGGGCGTACGAGATCATGAGGGAGCTGGATGTCAGCTATGTCCTCGTCATCTTTGGAGGACTGACGGGCTACTCCTCAGACGGTACGTCGCCAATCTCAGATGGGTGTCCTGAGTCAGTGGTTAATGCTAACGTTGTGGTTTTGAATGTAGCTCGAAACCTTGGTCTTGTTTCATCCCTCCCCCTCTCTCCCAGCCTTCCTGTATAATAAAGCTGAGGTGCTATAAACAGGGTTCCCAAATGGTGTATTCCAGACAGAATAAGATAAGATAACACTGTATTAATCCCCGGGCGGGGAAATTTGGGCGTTACAGCAGCAGGAAACAAGAAAAGCACAGTATTCACACAACACAATATTCCACAGTAACCATAAATATATTGTAAGAAATATATAGTAGAAAATAAGTATATACACTCTAGAGAAGATATATATGATACGTAATATACCTAATATGATATATAATATAATATATAACATAGTATAATAATTAATAATATAATATGGTATCATATAATATAATATATACAAT
>CABFOP010013841.1:8824-22075 GCA_900683385.1 Anoplogaster cornuta
TTCAGACGTGTGCTCTTCCGATCTTCGGCTCCTGGTCACTGGAGTAGTCAGCTATGTGCCTTTTGCAGGTACCCAAGGTCTCCCAGTTCCATTGCCCTGTCTGCCACAGGGTTTACCCCATGCAAAAGAGACTGACGCAGCACATGAAGACCCACAGCGCAGAGAAACCACATATGTGCGATAAGGTCAGATATCAAAGATGTGCAAATCTAGGACACTTTCTTTAAAATTATGAGAGGACAAACTGTATAAGAGTCCTGTCACACAATGTTTTGAGAGTCATTACGGATTGTTACAAGGGACATGTCACCAGGTCGGAGAGAGATTATGATGTTATCACCTGTTCCTCCCAGCAGAGTGCCTAATTTCTTTGTACGATTATGTGTTCAAATTACACAATAAAAGGGGGGGGAATGATCAGGGTGGAAGATGTGATAGTGTTACAGTCTCTCTTTTTTTGGTCACTCTTCTAGTATAGTAGCATGGCTGTTTGTGACCACTGTAAAAACTCACATTCCATGTCAGGCCCATATTGTGCACTTTTGCACATATATCATCAACTCTAGTGTGCAGAATGTTTGGTAGTAGGTAACCCATGTAGGAGTTTCTTCAATTGTTATAATGATTTGTGCAGCTACATTTGTAACATTTTTTTTTCTTTAGATTTATATACCAGTCTACCAGAAGGGTTTTCTTAAATGGGTCACTGAGTCAATAAAGTGACAACCTGGACTAACCTGCAGATTTTTGATACTGAGTTTCTAATGGCAACAATCACAATTTTTACAAATTTTTACGTAATATATTCCTGTTAAAATTCTGAATAAAACTGCATGTAACATTTTAATAAGTCATTTTAGATGACATTTGGTGCATGGTTTTATCCAATTTACTTCACAGGACTGCGAGTGCACACATTGTAATTGGTGGCTCTTGTTTCTATTTCCTCTCTCCTAATCTCTTGTCGCTGCTGCATTTCTGTCTTTCCAGTGTGGCAAATCCTTCAAGAAGCGCTACACATTCAAAATGCATCTACTGACCCACATTCAAAGTCTTGGAGACAGCAAGTCAGTATTAAAAACTTTCCCTCTCCACCTCATTTAGAAATGTTGTCGTTACCATCCTCAATACAGTCTATATACAGTCTATATCTTATAAATGCTTGGTGTTAGTATTATCATATTGTCTTAATGAAATACTCCTGGATGTGTATGTGCCAGGTTCAAATGTGAGTTCTGCGACTACACTTGTGACAACAAGAAGCTGCTGCTTAACCATCAGCTGTCCCATACCAATGACAGGCCCTTCAAGTGTGACTACTGTAAATACTCCACCTCCAAGGAAGAGTTCCTGGTCTCCCATCTGGCCATCAAGCACACTGGTTAGTGTGCCATAAAGGCTTTGACGAAGTTTATTCCAAATGATCACATTTTCATATTGACATCATGATAATTAATACTCAGAAATGATAGGTTGGGTTCTCACCATACTGAGGCCACACCCCTTTTAGTTAGGTAGCTAACAATGTGTTGCTTCTTGTTCAGTATGTGGTATTCTGACTACTTCTGTGCCTTTTTTAAATTACTAAGACAATTAACCGCTAACTGTGGTTACTTAGACTAAACTTTGCAATGAAATAAACATAGTATGCACGTTATGTTATGTAGCTGTGTCCTTCACAGGAGAGAAGCCCTTCTCCTGTGATTTGTGCCACTTCATGACCAAGCACAGGAAGAACCTGCGTCTGCATGTACAGTGTCGCCACCCAGAGGTGTTTGAGGACTGGTGTGTGGCCCACCCCGAGGAGCCGGTTAGGAGGCGCCGCAGACCCTTCTTCACCCTGCAGCAGATAGAGTCGCTCAAACAGCAGGACACACAGGGCCTGCAGGACACCATTGTGGGTTTATTACAGGATTGTGTGATTGAGTAATAATTTCTGTTATTTTATGTCAATGCCAAAAAAGTCCAATTAAATGTGTGTTTGCATGTATATAACTTTGTGGTGTTGTGAGACAATGTTTAACTGCTTGCACTCCTTTATTAGGTTGCAGTGGATCCTGTGACACTACAAGCCATGCAGGGTATGGAGAATGCCTCAGTCTCCCAAGATGCACTCGGTAACACCACTATCATCTACGAACAAGGTCAGTGACACCTCCACAAATGACATATTATTCGTCATAACTTCTGTTATCTTAAGGGCAAAGATCAATTTACTTTTTCTCCACCTCCTCCTCAGCTGAATCCAGTGATCTGTCAGCCCAGAATGCCCTTGACCTGTTGTTGAATATGAGCAACGCTCGGGAGTTGGTTGGAAACTCCTTACAGGTACATATTATTGCTTCTCGGGAACTTTTGTCACTTTAGAAAGCACTGCACTCTTTCCTAAAAAGCAGCAAGGGACAGCACTTATTCCAAAGCAGACGGTTTCCATCCCTCCTCATTGACTTTCATGTAAAGTTGGCTGGCAGTTTGAAAACAGCAGCATGAATATGTGCTCCCCAGGTGGCAGTGCTTAAGTCGGACGGCAAGGCCCTGGAGGGGGGCACATGGAGTGGGGTGACCTCAGCACCCGGCCAGTCCCAAAAGGTGGTGACTTTTCACGTGTCTGAGAATGGTGAAACGGTGGTCCAGGAGGCCTATGAGGCGGCCACCTCTGAAACAGGAGAGCTCACCCAGATCGCCATTGAGGCTTATGAGGGAGCAGGAGACTTCAGTGTGGTGGAGCAGGCTGCCGAAGAGATCCACAGCCCTGAGTACAGGTAGCACACTGATTTCCTCCAGTTAGGACAGTACATACTGAGAGTGTTAGAATGAGATTAAATGTGGACTTGTTTTTCACCTTGACAGTCTCCAGTGTCATATAATTGTTCTGCTTGCAGCAATGGTGAGAGCAGTCCTTCCGAGACTGTTGAAGTCTCTGGATCAGAGAGCCTGAAAGGTGACAAGTACTACCTAACATCAGCGCTGGCTGATGGTGTTTTACAGCAAGTGGAGGTAACTGGGACTTGAAAGGTTTTTGATGGTTTACATCTAAGGGTTTCTCTCCAGTATGTGTCCCATCTGACAGTGTTGTCTGTCTGCCGTCAGCTGAGCAGTGAGGCTCCCGCCTCGCCCTCCGCGGTGAGCTCCCCCAGTCTCAGTGCCAAGAGGTTCTCCTGCCGCATCTGCATGGAGTCTTTCCACGGCCGCTCTGACATGGAGAACCACAAGAGGGCACACGTGGACCCAAGTACCTTCAAGTGTCCTGACTGTGACTTCACAGCTCCCTCCTGGCTCGATGTCAGGGTGAGTCACTCCACAGTTGCTGTCCCAGTCAAACACACGCACACAGCTTTTGATTAGTATCCCTGAGTGTAAACACAGAAGACTAATGACCAATAAAGCACACATTGATGTTCTGTTTTAGAATCACATGGGGCTACATTCTTATCTACGCCCTCACAAGTGCCCCAACTGCAGCTTTGCCTCAAAGAACAAGAAAGACCTACGTCGACACATGATGACCCACACCAATGAGAAGCCCTTCTCTTGCAAACTGTGTGGACAAAGGTAGGACCAAATGTCATTTTAATTAATAGAAGCCTTATCATTTATTTCTAAAACTCATGAGCCCTTATGCAATATCTGAACTAGGTCACAAGTTGTCTATGATTAGTCATCAATGGTACTATGTCAAAGGTTTTCTTTCCACCCTCTCAGGTTTAACCGTAACGGCCATCTGAAGTTCCACATGGAGCGGCTCCACAACCAGGATCACCCCACCCGCAAGACCCGTGCCACCGCCTCCCAGCAGACCATCATAGTCAACAATGATGAGGAGGCCCTGGCCACGCTACAGTGTAAGGAGCACCTTCACAGCATAACATAACAGTCGACAAACTGCAAACACAAAATAATGCTTTCAAAAACATTCAAAGTAGACGATGATCATGTTCTTGTCAGTAGTTTGAGCATAGTACCACTTATGCTCATCAGAAACATTGTTATTTGACCTTAATGTGATTGTGAGGCTTTTTGTGTGTGCATAACAGCCCTGCAGGCAGGCCAGATCACTCCAGAGCAGCTGCAGGCCCTGGGACAGGAGCACATCATTGTAGCCCAAGAACAGCCACTATCAGACCAGGTACCAGCTCTCACAGCATATTGGATTTGTAAAGTAACTTCAAAAATGTGTTAAGGTGGCATATATAGGCACTGTGCATTTCGTTTCATAGCCAAATCCATTAATTTGAACATTGTTTTGAGCAGGAGGAGGGCACATACATCCAGCAGATAACCACCATAGACGGACAGACTGTTCAGCACCTGATGACGGGGGACAACCAGGTGACTGAGGTACAGCCCATTTTGTAGATGACACCACATCACTGTTTAATGTACGTGGGGCATTTAGGACAGCAGGTGGCATAGTTGCCGGAAGTGTCCTTGAGTAAGAGAGTAGTAAATCCCTTCCAGCTCCAGGGATGCTGTTCTGTAACTGTGTTCTGACTTCCCAGTGTAGGGAGAAACTTCAGTACCAGCAATAATAATCACAGATAAAAACATAGACCTCCTTATATTCCTCAGTCATCATCTCAGTGTGTTTGTGGCATGTGTCCTTTCTTAGGTCCAGTATATCATCTCACAGGATGGAGTACAGCACTTAATCCCTCAGGAGTATGTGGTGTTAGCAGATGGCAACCACATACAGGCAAGTGTGATGCGACACAAGAAGCCACCTTAACTGATAAACTGACAGGTTTATATGAATGTGATAATGCCTTGTTGTAACCGTGCCTCTGTCCCCCAGATGCCAGATGGACAGATCATCCAGTATGAGAATGACGGGACCTTTCTGCAGGAGCAGCAGGTGATGCAGCTAACCTAAAACCATCTACAGGCACAGGATGAACGGTACAAAACTGATTTTCAAGAGACTTGACTGTTTTGCTGCTCCCTGTGATTTCTCGTGTCCAGATTGCCGTGAGCCACGATGGACAGATCCAGTACTTACCCATCAGCTCGGAACAGCAGATAGTGAGCCCTGAAGATCTGGAGGCTTCTGCCCACTCCACTGTCACAGGTTGGCTTTTTCATTGAACCGATAACACCTCGCTGGTTTCATGTACATGGTTTACTGCCATCCATTTACATTTTAAGCAATTAGATAATGCTTTTATTCAACTTAAATCGCTTGATCACCAACATTACAAGCAACCAATAGTAAGAAGTGGCAGGTTCAGAGCCACAGTGCCCTAACAAATCAGATCACTTAATCTGATGATGAACAATGGTGATTGTAAGTGGAGTGAGGTGGAGCGTCAGTCTGGTGTGTTTAGGCAGCTGAAATGACAGGAAGACTGAGGCAGATCAAGGAATTCAAATAGGGGGAACTGGTTAGTGATTGGCTTCTGAAGAGGGAGGAAGGGGAGGAGAAAAGTGTGTGTGCCTCCATGATTGGATGATGCGGAGCTGGGCGTGCTTGTACCTGCCGAAGAGAGAGAGAGACAAAGGTAGCCTCTGTAATTGAACTTGCGCTAAGCTTCATTTGACTGATGTAGTGCAATGTTTGTCGTCTTACAGCAGTAGCAGACGCAGCCATGTCGCAGTCCCAGACGGTCTATACTGAGGCGACGCCTGAACAGCTGGAGCAGCTACAGCAGCAGGGCATCCACTACAATGTCATTACCTTCACCGACGATTAGGTCATTGGCTCATTGAACCTGTCCACCTCGGCTACCAGGGTGAAAACCTGCACATGGCAGGACCAATCAGACCCTAGGAACCACTATGAGCTGATAAATAAAGAGCAACCTCAACTTATGCATTCAACTAAAGGATAATCTCCTGGACGGTATCATCTGTGTGGAAGTGGTTGCACTGTTTAAACAGCTTTTTGTACATTTAAAATATTGCACCCATTGCTTCTAATTTAATCATAGGGGCTGTGCATAAAAGAGATGACTTAAGTAGGTTGATTCTGTAATTATTTAAAACGATTGGTGTCCATGTGCCTCAACTGCTTTGATTTGCAAGACAATGTTATCAAAGAAAGAGAGATGGCTTATATCATGTTTTAGAAAATATACCGAGTTTTCAAATGGACATTTTAGTTTTCAAGTGGAGTGAAATGCAAGGGGAGTGTTTATTTTTTATCTGTAAAAAGATATGTTTATTGTCAGAATGCCACAAAATTAGTGTGTGTTAATTGAGTAATGTGTAAATAGGTTTTGCAGTTGTCTTCTGTTCAGTGATGGAGGATGTGTTTGATTTGGTGAGTGAGAAGTGTTTAATAAGCTAAAAGCTGACACCAAATAAAACGCTATTACTTTGTCTACATTATTTTATTATTTTGCTGCCCATAAATGTAACTGGACAATTTGATTGGTATATTTTGTAGATAAGTGCCATAGTAAATGTCTGATGTAATCAGAATGACACATTTTACAATTAGATGGTGTAGACAATATTTCTTAATACTTGAGAGTACTGCTTTCACAAATGTCACTTTAAGAAAACTATTAAACCATGTTAATTGTATTGAACCAACTGAAATGCTCATATGCAATTAAGAATTGTTTTAAGAAAAATAAGATTTCTTTATTTTTTGCAATGAAACAAATCTTCATTGGGGATACAGTAACTCATATACGCACTGCCAGAGGAGCGGAAAAACAAGTTTAAAAGGAAGTCCTATATCAGAAGTGTGGCGCAGCAAGGGCTAGGCGACTTCTTGAGTAATATGTCTCTTTCCATGGCCCACCAGCCCTCATTAGCTGACAACTTCCCCCCTCTTCCTTAGCGAGGAGGGGCCATATACCTTTTGGAATGACTGCAGAACTGTAATTGCACTGTAAGTGCTGAGCCTCAGTGAGTATTTGAAGATGAAGTGTGCCTTTATCTTGCTTCTTCTATTAGGTATGGTGGGAACATTGTGTGGCAGATTTGAACATTTTCTATGTTAGCCACTGCCTGTTATGAAATATTGATAGGAAATGTTTGTTTTCCAGATGTCCCTCATTCAAAGGGACAGCAGAAGATTGAGGTGTTTGAACACATTTTGCTGAGACTTTTCTTCCCGTCGTTCTACAATGGTCATGACAAGTCCTGTTGTAAACTCTATCCAGGAGGATGTTATAAGGTGATAGACAGTAAGGGGTATACATGGGACGTACTGAAAGGTAGAGTGACCAAAATTGAAAGTGATGGCTGGATTGAATTCAAAATATGGAATGCCCAGTTAGTGGATGCAGGCTATTACAGATGCATTGTGCTCGGATCCCAAAACCACATCTACACAGACTATTACATCGAGATATCTGGTAAGCAGTCTTATAATCCCTATTAATGTGATGTTATAATTGTGTATTATACTGTACAATAGCCTCTATATACAATGCTGCCAGTTCAGAAATGCATTACTACAGCTACTAGTTGCATTTTACTTTGTTATATTTCAATTGAGGGATCTTTCCTTAAGGAGCAATAATAATGTAATTCTAGGAGACCAACTCAAAATATAATAAACTTGACATTCCTATACTTTGCAGAAACCTCAGGACGACACAGCCTACCTCTGCCTCCACTGACAACAACCATCAAACCCCCCGAGACCTCCAAACCTCTCCCAGACACCACCGGGCCTACTGTGGCCAAGGACCACAGCAACAGTCCCGGGTATGCACTCTGCAAATGACTCCTTTTCAGTAGTTCTTTCTGGGGAAATGTAATGGTGGATGGAAATGCAACGTTTTGTCCCATTGCCAGAGTCCCCTGGAGCTTTGGTCTGCCGCTGACTGTCGTTGTGTCCATTGCGATTATGATCGTCATCAGCTCCGTGATTAGTGTTGTTTGTTGCAGAGTCAAGGCAAAAAGTAAGCAGTCAAACAGATTGAGCAGATTTTATTTTTTAAGTATTAAAAAAAATGCTGAAATAGATATTCAGAGACATTTAATGATTTGACAGGTTTGTTGAGTTTAATTTACTATGATTGATATATAGTGTATTATTTTCTGTATGGCTGAATGAACCAATGTAATGTTTTTCTTCGTCCATAGACAAATGTGGAGAAACTGGATGTGACTCATTCAAACAGAAGGCCCCAGTAAGTGCTAAACTAGGACATATGACTCAGTGTCACTTGTTTCTAAAGGAGACTGAGAGGGAGACTTGTGTTTTTGCTTCCTATATAAGGATGTGCACTGACACAGTTTGTCTCCCCCAGGAAAAAATGAGCAGCATAGTCTACACAACAGTGGACTTTAAACCTCACCAGAAAGCCACGGAGCTGTATGCTAACCTGTGCATGCACAACCCTAGAGCGAGAGCCCCTGACACTGACACCTGGAGCAAAGAGCATGCTGGGACAGTGGAGTACTCCACACTGGCAATCAACCACTGAATTCAAATTAAATGTTAGCAGGTTTATGAAGAAATTGTAATGTATGTACCTTTTAATTTCGTACGCTGCAGTGCTTTAACAAATTTTAAAATATTGTCTGTGTCATGTATACAAGTGATTAACAGATCCTATGATAGATGATCCTATGAAATTAAGATAAAATATTTCCCCATGTTTTCCTCTCAGTTTGAAACTTGCCCACCTTTCAACAAGCTGGTCCTATTCACAGGTTGAGACAGTGCCAGAGCGGTGAGATCTGGTCATCAGGTTATCTCGTGGTGTATCCATGTGTGTCCTTATCAGCTACTTCTAGATCACGACGTCAGAGGGAACATGGCCCTCACTATTCTATCGAGTTACGCTCGATATTCTATTCTTGGGCCATTCTTCCTTTACACAGAACGGGTAGTGGCCATATCCTTTGTGTGTCCCTCACAAAAGATAGTGTTTCTCCAAAGAGAGAGCAAATGAACGGTCTGTGGATTCATTCATATTCCTGTGACATTTATGTGCAAAAGGACAAAACTAAAGAAACTGTGGTTACTTTAAAGACATTCTTATTGTTTTTGCCCTCTGAGTATAATCCAGTTGTGTTTGGTTGTATTTACCCCAGTCAGACTCACACATATACAAGAAAGAACAGAATTGTTTTAGATACAATTTATTTAATGCAAAGGCAACTACAATATGTTCATTTCTACAGCTTAGCTTTATCCTATTTTTGCTTATACTTTACAGCCATTCTTGAATTATACAGCCCCAATAACTTATAGATTATCCATCAGGTATCTTTTTTGGATTACACAGCCGTGGCCAGACCAATGTATTTAGCCTGGGGGTCAAAGACGGCATAGTACTGCCGGATAAAGACATCTCCCAGGATCCAGAGACCAGATCCACCCTGGCCAAAGCCAGTGCTGCAGCCATAGGACCTCTACAGAGAGACAGGAGAAAATGTATTTAACTCCCAAAACATAAGGCACTGAGTACACTGAGTAGACTCGTTCAGTTACAGCCAGTGATGCCGTTCAAAAGAGAGAGAGAGTAACTGACCTGTGTGACGTAGGCAGATGCAGGAATGGTGAAGGCATGTCCGTTGAGAGTGAAGGTGACCTCAGGCATGCTCTGGATGTTCTGGCAGTTGACGGTAGCCTGTGTGAAGAACATCACATAGTAGACATTTGCGTGGCAACAGCAGTAGTCATATTTATTGGTGTTTACAGTTGTCCAGCTGAAGTGAACACCCATTCACATAAAATTCATCAGTGCTACTAATGGAATTATGAACAGCAGCTTTTACAGAACATAAAGACTCAAGATGGGCTTATGAGAGGTGCCATTTTAATTATTTTGGCAGGCAGAATATTTGAGAGTTTTCATATCTGTTTTGTTCATAGAGTGCAAATCTTATATCTGCTGTGGATTGAAAAATTGGGAAGATTTAAGGTCAAGACAAATGCATGGTGTGACTGACCTCTCCGTAATTGTTTGTAGAGGCTCCAACCCAGGCGTTCATGTTGCTGATGTCAGAGGTTGGGCCAACAATGAGGGAGGTACCTGTGTCAATGATAGCCTGGCAGCCACCAGCGCAGGCCACAACATTTCCATTGATCATAACACTGAAATGAGAAAAAGCAGAATGTAGAATATAGTCAAGCCAGGACGCTTCTTACTATTTATATTTGTAATCAGTATTTTGCTTCTGATAAGTTACTGCCTAAAGTCACTGAGTTCAGTTGGATGTGTTTGCACCTGTCCATTTTGATCTGGTAGTAGGTTTCTGAGGTCAGAGGGACCCAGTTGAGTTGTCCGGTGTAGTGGCTGCCGTCAATACCACCAAAGATCACCTCGCTGCCCTGCTCGGCATTACTAAGAGAGGTGGAAAGACAATGTGACACATATGTTTAAATATCACAGAAAAGAAAACACACACATAAACGCACACCAAACACCCTCCCATTCTATTTCATACCCGCTCAGGTAGACAGAGAAGATGCTCTGGGACAGCAGTTTCTGATTAACCATATTGTCAAAGACAGGCACGACATCGTCTGAGGCAATGGACTGGAAGGCCAATCCCAGGATGCCATCAGCCGCCATGCTGGCCATGAAGTTAGCCTCTGTCTGACTCAGTCCAAACACCTGGTTGGGCACTGAGATTCCACCAACCTGAACAAACAAGCCAGCAGTCACTCACAGTTCGGTAGAAATGCCTGTTTGAAACAAGTGTAAAGAGAATTGATCAAATTGCCAAATGTATGCATTTCGTTCTGGGTGTTTTGGTTACCTCAACAGTGTCAGAAGCCAGATATCCAGTCATGCTGCCGGTACCATACTGGATAGACAGTGGCTTGTTCCCCCAGTGGAAGGTAGAGGACTGCTGTGGGTTGAACTTTCTGTGATTTTCTGCAAAAATAATGTGGGGTTTTCAAATGTAACTTGGACCTGTTCATGTGCATTTTCTACAAACTTCTGACTTTGCTCAATCAGAAAATCAAGGATGCAAGAACAGCTTACTGTTACCACTAATAAACACAATCAACCAGCTGGTACAACCTGCTCCCGCTGCTATCTCTGCCACCTCAACTGAAGATTGTGAAATGTATTTATCATTTTTTGTCAACAAAAACAACAGAATCAGATCCAACATTGTGCCCCCATCCTCCTCGTCTGATTTATCTAGTAGTGTTTTAAATTTACTAACCCAATTTGCCCCCATTACCATGCACAACCTCATAGAGACAATTTCACATCTGCGCCAACTTGATATTTTACCCTCCAAATTCATTAAAGAGGTCCTACCTGTCATTGGTCCTGCTGTACTCACTATCATAAACCTGTCCCTCACCTCTGGTTATGTCCCTGATCAATTTAAGACAGCTACTGTCCAGACCCTTTTTTAACATTCTGAACAATTTTAGACTGATTTCTAAATTACCTTTCATTTCCTAAATACTGGAAAAACTCATCGCTGAGCAGCTCCTTCAAGTTGTTGAAGGGAATAATATTTTTGATAAATTTCAATCAGGCTTTTTCCATAAACGCACTACTGAAATTGCTACTGTTAAGAGTCACGAATGACATCCTTGTGCATGCTGATAGGGGGGAACACTCCATTTTGGTTTTACTTGACTTGAGTAAAAAAAATTATTTAAAAAAACCCCTTTCCAAATGTTTGTAGCATATGGGCACATTTTTTATTCTCCAAAAACAGAACGGTCTGGGTTGCAATGCTGGTCTTAGTGGTACTCACGGCAGGCCTGGCTGTTGCAGTAGACTGAAGGGATCCACAGGTTTGAGGAGCCAGTGTCAAAGATAACGCTGAAGGACTGGGGAGGGGTGCCAATGGAGATCACACCATAGTAGGACAACTAGGGTGATACAAGAAGATATGAAAAAGAGATGCACATTAACCTTGAACATGTGACAAAGACCAACCCTATTGAAATGTTGTTTGTCACAATACAAACTTCACTGGAGCAAGAATGTTGTCCAGCACCCGTGAGAGAGGTGGATGTACATTTAAATTTACTCAATCTTCATCTGCCTCCTGCTTGTGCATTATGTGACTTACATCTCAGGGCATGTCCACCAACGAGAGGGTAGATATTAGAAACTATCAGAGGAACAAAGTCAAAGTCTTCTTTCTGGTCTGGACTTACGTCAGCATCATTGGTCATTGTCTCAGTGCCGCTCTGGTAGAACTTGGCCATTGGGCTGTATGGGTACTTGACCCTGTACTCATCCCACAGTCCTTGCTCTTCCAGGGTTTCCCTAGCAGTCTTCCCCTTGATCAGAGGAATCCTACACAGAGCACAGTGGACAACAGATTGGCATAATGCATGGCTCTGCATCATTGTCAAAGCAAAAGCTGAGGAGGACAGGAAGTAAACTCTCGTCTCCAACTTGCAGGCTTGTGTAAGTTTGAAAAAGTTTGATAACCTCAAGCAAGATAACCTATGGTTTCCCTCAGGATTAGATGGAAAGATTTACTTACCATTCAATCTATTCAGGTGTAAAATTACATTAATATAGTCAAGGTAGAGATCGCAAGGTGAGACTTACTTGTGGAAACATTCGGCGAAAGCCACAAGGGCCGACAGGACGACAAGCCACTTCATCTTGCTTGGTTGCTTCACTGTTGAAGTCAGGGAGTGAAGTTGCACTTGCAGACTCCAACCCTTATATACAGCATATCAAGGTTGTGTCCCACAAATGTCCTTCCACATAACCCATTATCATGATTAATTCAGATAAGAAATGTGTGATATGGTGATAAGTAATAACCTCTTATCTATAAGCAAATATCCCATTAAACAATCAACCTTTTGCTATACATTGAAGTTGAATGCACTTTATAGAGTGAAACTGATATTTTAGTTGTTTAGGTCTGTAAAGTAAATTGGAGAATTAGAATTAAAAGTATTCTGCTTAATGCTGTGTTGTTGTTTTTTTAGTTTTGTTTTTTTATCCTTTATTTATTAAGGGAGGTTTCACTGAGAGGCAAGGCAGGAACGCCCTGACCACACACAGTCATCAATCACATTCACACAATTACACACATTCAGACCTGGAAGCTGCCCAGTACAACCACAGTCTGCTGCTGGCCACTGAGCAGCTCCACTGGAGCAGTTGGGGTTAAGGGCCTTGCTCAAGGGCACCTCAGTGGTGGTAATGAGAGAGGGGCAAGTGCTCCTTTTTCACTTTTCCCACCCAGATTTATCCTGCGGTCCGGGGGATTGAACCGACGACTCGACAAGCTCGCTTCTCTAACCTTTAGGCCACCACTGCCCACAAATGTGTGACTACTACTGCCCCCCCCCCCCCCTGCCCACAGGGACCGGGGGGGGGGCCTGTGGCGTGGTCA
>CABFOP010013996.1:4310-15664 GCA_900683385.1 Anoplogaster cornuta
AAGTTCCCCAAATAACAAAAAAGCACAAACCATAAAAATTAAGTAGTCCAGGGATTCTGCCAGAAAATGGAAATGTTGTTTTATTCACTTTCAGCTGTTGCTTTACAATGGCTTTACTCCAGTAAAGTCACACATGTAGTAATCCATACATGGACAAATAATGTAATTACACACTAATACTGTGTTAGTACTTTGTGAAAATCTCCCTAAAACTTAATGTACTTGCATTTAACAAGGTTTAACAACTCAAGAACAAATGTTTATCTGTACTTGTTTATTTGCATATTGTATTAGATATTGTGTTGTTGTTATTTTAACAATTTTTAAAAACAATTTATTTTATTTTATATATATATATATATATATATAAAATATATATATATATTTTATGCCTACTACATAGTTGTTGCGTGTCCTAAGAATTTCAATGCTCAGAATGTGTTATACTGTGCACATGATAAATAAAACACTTTTGTATTGTGTATCAGGGAGATTTTCATTACAGGGTTTTCGGGAGGATACTGTAAATATTAGGATTCGAGTGATTTGGCTTTTTGAAGGCCAATATTGATCTTTTTGTACTGAAGCTGCCAATAGCCGATGTGTTTAATTTCAGTGTTATCACCCAGAATTTTATTCTTGTCAGAGTGAAAAGCCTCTCCTCTGAAACAGCGTTTAGACCATAATAAACACTAAAACTCTCCATTGAAATCCAGATTAATGAAATTCTTTTAGGTTTAACAGTTCTTTAAGACAGGGTGACCCACCACCTATTTAATGGTAAGGAAACTCTGGGATATATTACTGCCTTTAAATGAAGAAGAAAAAAATACACCAACATTATTGAACAATTAAATAAATGCATAAAATGTGCAAAAAATCCATTGCAGGTTTTACAGACTGTTTTATGTAGCTGCGGTCAGGGAGGAACCTCTACTATATTTGCAGTGGACCGCATTGCTGCCCATATACGATATTGAATAAAAGGCTAACTCTATTACTCTGAACAACTGTAGATTTGAAATGTAAGTGGTAGTTAAACACAGGACAAATGAACTAATAATTTTAAAGGAAATGAGAATACAACATAATGAACTATTTCCCTTGCTCTTTCTTCAGCAGCCTCGCCGCTATGATTTTCTGTGCAACAGACAGAGCGTTATTTGCCTGGGCAACAACATGAGGCTCAACCCCTGAAACACTCCACACTTTCCCAGTGACTGCACTCAAAACAACCTGGTTAGGGATGGAAGCATACAGGATGCTGTCACCAATCTGATAGGTTCCACTCGATAAAGACCCTCCAATCGTTGGCTCTCCAATCACAGTGGCCCGATTCAGGTCCTTCATGGTGCGGGTGAACGCCTCGGCTGCGGACCCTGTCATATGACTGGTGAGGATGTAGATATCCTTGGAGGACCCATACCTTTGACCACTAACCTGTGGTAAGGTCATTACCTCTGTCATGGTAGTTGTGGTGCGGTCGAAGACAGTGTAAAGATGTCGCAAAGGTTCAGCATCAAAGAAATAGGTGCACAGGAGAGGAATCGCTGTTGAATATCCGCCGGTGTTGTACCTCATGTCAATTATGAGGGTATCGGTGTTCACTATCTTGTTCCAGACTATTTTGATCAGCTGAGGCCCAATGGCTTTTACCACCTCTACATCGGCCATCATGTCAAATCTTAGATAGCCAACATTGCCCGGCATTATCTCTATTTTAAACAGAGCGTCAATTATGTAGCCCACTTCTTCTGCCATTGGGATCTTTGGAACTTCATGAAGGGACTCCGGCTCCATGTCACAGTAGAAGATATGGAGGCGGTGATCACCTGAAGTCTCTTGGAGATCTGCCGTCAACTGAGATGCCAGAGATTCAAAATCAACCACTGACCGGTACGATTTGCTCAACAGCACCTTATTGACCTTTGTGGCGACTTCATGTATTGCATAGTGTTTTACTAACAGTTCCCCTGTTCCTTCTATGAGGGACCTGAGCCCTCTATGGAAGTCTATGATCTCATGAACGTGGTCCACAGCTTCTTCAGCTAGCACAATAGCATCAGGGACAACGCCTCCCCCCAGCCAGCATTCCCCATTGTTGTCTATGAAGTTTATAAACGGGACAGTGATCACAATATCTGTGCCCTCGACTTGAAATGTCTTTGAGTGCATCAGGGTACCAGATGTGATTTCCCCAATGACTGTGCCACGATGTAAGGACTGCATCAGGTAAGCAAACTCTTCTCCAACGCTTGCGGTGTAGTAGCTGGTCAACACGTAAACCCCACGTTTGGAGCCATACGTCAGGTCTGTACTCCCAGGCAGAGAGTTGTATTCTGTAGTTGTGTTTTGAATTCGGTCATATATTGTGAAAAAGTGATGTTTCTGCGAGGCATCCTGGAGATAGGAGAGTATTAATCCGAGGGAAGCAGTGGGCCCACCAGTGTTGTAACGCAGGTCAATGATCAGATTATCAGTGTCTTTGAGGGGCTCCCACACCTTTTTAGCCATGTGCTCTCTTGCTTTAACAACCACAGATGCCTCAACAAACTTGTCAAAGCGGAGATAGCCAGTATTGCCTTGGAGAAGTTCCACATTGAACACCGTATCAACCAGTGTCCCTAATAATGTTGGATCATCTGGAACTTTATATGGTTCAGCGTCCTCATCTATAACGGCAGCCTGGTCTTGGATGTGTTTGATGGTCAGTCGAGGGTCTTCGGACACAGCCTGGAGCTCTTGGTTAAGTTTGACTGCCAGATCCTCCTCAGATATGACTGAGAAGAAGTCTGTAGACTCCAGATGGTGAAGGAGCGCTGGAACTCTGTCGGTGAAAGCATAGAACTTCCTGATGATACCAGAGATGCTCTCAACAGCCTTGGGAATGGCACTCCTCACAGCCAAAAGGGACTTGGCATTTCCCGCAGCTTCTTTGGCGATGATGTTGACGGACGGAGAAACACCGCTCACTTCCCAGCTCTGGCCTGTGATTGGGCTGACAGACCTTGCCACAGGAACTGTTATGTAGAACCCTGAATCGCTGATCCTGATCTTCTGGATTTTGACAGACCCACCAGCAGACCTCTCCCCAACTATGATAGCCCTGTTTAGGTGTTTTAGTGTATATGCCACTGCCTCAGCAGCACCCATAGTACGTTTACTAGTCAAAATAATCAAGTCCTTTTTCTTTCCATACCTCTCTCCCGTTATGGAGGACATTGTCCACAGCTCCTTGGTTGAGTTAGAAGGCCTGTCATACACAGTGTTGATGTGAATGAGAGGCTCTGGGTCTGAGAAATAGGAGATGATAAAAGGAACTCCAGACAGTTCGCCCGCCGTGCTGTACCGCAGGTCAAATATCAGGGAGGATGTGTGAGCGACTTTATTCCAGATGTTATCCCTCAGCAAAGAGCCAAGCTTTGCTGCTGTCTCCTCCCCGATGATCCGATCTAGCCGCAGATAGCCCACGTTATCTTCCAGGATATCCAGCTTCACCGAGTTCCTCACCAGCCGGATCAGCTGCTCAGTGGGGAGGGATGGCAGCGCCGGCGGCATCACTGGGACAAAATTGGGTTCGTACGACACAGTCAACCGTGGGTCGTTCAGGGCCCCCTGTACTCCAGTTGTGAGGACGGTTGCTAAGGTCTTCCTGTCTGAAATCTGAAGGATTTCCCTGCTGTTGATGGCCTGTTGAATGGCCTCCTGCATCCCAACCAGGTTTTCAGGGAAGCAGTAGTTTTCCAGCAGGATCTTGGCCATGTCGAGTACCAGGGCAGGCTGAAATGATGAGCCGGCAGAGAGAGTGAAGTAGAGAAGCATCGCCAGGAGAGCTGGTGCGGGTCGAACTGCCACCATTTTCTTTACCATCATTGATGGAAAGAGGACTATTTCCTACTCTGTCTTCTCTTTTACCCTGCAGAGGGACAGTGGCTTTTATTGGAGAGGGAATGTTGTCACTGTTGCAGGTTTTTCGGACAACAACAACATCGACATAAGAGGCTTTTGTCCCCAATAAACCTTTAATCGCTTTATCTGTGGTGCTTCATCCAGTAGACATTAGCAGACAAAAAACTGACAAATGGGAAATGCCATTTCTTAGGTTTTCCCATTTGGGTTAACAGATTTATTTGTCTGTTGGTTTCTAGTTTGTTATACAATTTCTTTACAACATCTAGTTTTGTCAGAGGGACTTTTGTTTTTATTAATGCATACCATTATATCACACTGGAATCAAATTTAGGCTTGAATTAAATCCTGCATTATGTACCTATGTACCTAAATCTAAATTTCAGCGGGTGGTACAGATACCACCCCCATTTTTCTTGAAACTACCAATGAAATGAGGTGAGGGTCATTTGTGAAATGTGTGCAGGACAGTCAGATAGGTGTGAAAGCCCAATGTGAAACTCTCTCTCGCTCTCCCTCGTCCCTTAGGAAAGCTTATGGCAGTGTATTGCAGTGCCGTTGGCTTTCAGGGGTCATGTCTGGGTCGCTCCACTGATGACATGATTACACAGTTTGTGGACACGTGGTAAAGCCGTCTTATAAAACCGGCAGGATCAGAATGGGAAAAAACTCCCTCGGGGGCATCGGGGACATTGATATGAACAATGGGTCTGATTTGAAAGCATTTATTTGGATTGAATGTTGAATTATAATTATTTACTTTTTCCTCTTATCAGTTCTGATCAGTTTTCAAAATGAAATAAAATCTTTTTATGTAATACATTTCCAGATAATGTTGTGACATCATCAGAATGAAAGTTAAACCTGTTATAATTTAATGATTGCTTTTAAATCTAAAAACAATACATTATCAGGAAAAATATATACATTAGGTTTTATTACATTTTTGACTCATCAATAGGGAAATTTTAGTAAAATTTGATGTGATTACGTTTTCCAGAATTTATTATATTTATTATTCTTTATCATATGTATAATTTATACATACATACAATTTTTAAGCAATATAATTGTATTACTTTCATCATAATGGAATATGATGAATATGGGTTGGATCGATACGTTGAACCGGACATCAGTGAAGTTCAAGATCCCAACAAGACCTCAGTCAACTCAGAATTATGCAACCAGGCATCTTCTGCTAATCTCACGTCTTAACTTTTAATAACCTCTGTGCTTTACGTAATACAGTCCACTCTGCTGATTCCCTGTGCACCAATCAGGACTTTGCATCCCATGTGAAACCACCCAAGTCCCTCACGCATGTTCCACTGTGTCAAATGTGAGAATGTGTCGAGAGTCATAGTGAAAGAGGTTGTGATAGTGAAATCCCGAGTTTGGCACTACAGGTGACGGTTTTCGGTTAACAAAAAAAGGAAATAAAACCTCTTTCAACCGGAGATTAACAATGCAGCTGAACAATAAAAACAAACCCCAAAATTGAGAGAAAGGGACTGACAATGTTCAAGTTTAAATCGAGCATCAGACGTTTTCCAGTGAGCTGTGGTGTCACATGTTGTCTGAGATCTGGAGATCATCTTATGAGGCAAAAGCCAACTGAGCCAATTATTTTCTCAGCTTTGTAAAGGCACTAAATTGGGATCTCTTGCCCCGTTGTTGCCACTATTTCGAGACAGCAGCTACAGTAGTTTTTCCAGGAAGGATGTTCAAGTGTCTACGTTGTCTCATGCCCTCATTTGTTTTGTCCAAGAGGCTCCAGTCCTGATAAGGATGAGCTGAAGGCACTTCAAATATTTACAATGCTGACGTGCTCCAAAATCTGTAATCTGAGTGTATGTGAAAAGAGATTAAAGGATAACTATTAATAGATTCATATTTTCCTGTTCTTTCCTTCATGTGATGTGCAGACGGCTGTTGGCCTCAGAGCAGGTTGAGACTTGAATTAATGGTTTAGTTTGGTTGTCTGAGTGCCAATTTCCCTTTTGTGTAATAAAATAATATCTATATTTTTTTTAGTTGGACATATCCACTCTGAGCTCCTGTCGCATAATAATGAATGTAAGGAAATGTACAGGTAAGCATTTGTAAATGATAACGCTCTACTCTACTCTACTCTACTGTATTCAGCTGTGTGTCCGGTTCGGTGTGAATAACATACATTAGACTTCATACATGCTTATTTTTACTGTACTTCACTGAAAACATACACTGACAAGATAAATAACAATCACAGAGAAGTTACAGTCAAAAGTGACGTCAATAATTTGACACATCTTGTTACACAGGGAAAAGCTTAAAGGTAAGCGTAACTACAAAGTTAAAGGCACAGTACAACATTTAAGTGCGCTCATTACACAAGATGCATGGGGCAACTAATTAGTCCTTATTGTGAGTTAACCAGTACTGCAGCTCTGCCTTGGAGACAGAATTCACCCGCCACTATTTTACCAGCCAAGAAGATCTTTAGAGATATTTTTCAAAAGGTACCAACATTTAGGTTCTGTGTGACATTTGCTTGTCACTTTATTCTTTCTTTCTCACCATTGGCACAAAATAAAAACTGCTATGACACTAAACTGTTTTCATCTTCTTTGAAAAGCAAATTCAAAGTAATTATTTCACTCAACCAGTCCTAATCAGTTTTCTGCCCACTTGAACACGTTTCAATAAAATAAGATGTCCCTTCTTTTTGTGGCTCCCGTAAACCCATATAATTCATATTAAAATTTAAATCAATTTAACTTTGTCTGTCTCTTCTCATTGGAACCCTGACTAATGAAAGTGTCTCAAGGCAGCGTGAAGCAGGTTAGCTTTAGCAGTTAGCTGTAGATGTTAAGGGTGACGCAACAATGCAGCAACGCAGCAGCAACGCAGCAAACATGTAGAAGTTGGACAGACACAGTGGCCACATCTGCACATGACAGCAGAGGAAGAAATTGAAGCATTGACTGATTTTTAGACATTTTATGCTTATACTTAATATAAACAAAATGTAACTTACAATGGTAATGTACAGATTTACATTAAGACTAAATATTAGCACTATACAGCCAAGGCTCTATGACTCCCTACAACTGCCAACAGGTCACTTTTACCCCTAACATTTAATTTAATTTATTTTTCATGAACTGAGAAATCACAGTAGTAATTTATCTGTTTCATCACATCTAACAGAATCAACGTCTGTCATGTTTAAAATAAAAAAGGAAATCATTGTGTTGTAGCGTTGCACCGAGAACAGGACAACATTAATAACCTTTATTACCTTGTGAGATGCTGAATAACAGCATTTTAGAGTCATACACATTTGAAAAACACAGAGGTATGACCTGTTGGTGGTTATAGTGTTATACTGCCTTCCAGAGATGTCGGAAAGTTGGAAATTTTAATATCCTATTTGGAATATGCAATGCAGAGACTTCCAAGTAAGACATTTTTCTGATGTCCTGTCAACATGGCAGCGTACGCCATAAACCCTGCACAGCATTACGTCATCATGTTTATAATCCTCAAAATACACTTTAAATTCGATTTTACACATTGCATGGCCTTAAATCCACCATAGCACCTGTGTGGTAAATGGTTAAACATGGACATTTTAAATATAAAGTTGCACCTTCAGTTGCTAACATTCTATGCTAACTAGCTAGCTAATGTCAAATATCATTGACAATACATTAGGTGCTGCATGGGGAACGTGATTTTATGTTGGGCAAATGAAATCTTGCAGGCGGCCATGTTTCTTCTCTGGTTTTTCAAATCTGGTTCACTGGAAGGTTCCGAGGTTGTAAATTTCCCACTTTCCACACTGACTGGAAGCCGCGTTAGAACCGTTACAGTCACCACCACCACCGCCGCCGCCGAAGCAACCGCCCTTCTCTGACTACCTGCATCCACACTCTGCCACCTTCATCTCTTCATACAAGTATCGTATAGTGAGGCGGCCGTTCTCCTGGTACATGACTGTGATGGGGTCCAGTTTGATCGGCACACAGCACGCCATGTTGGCCTTCTTGGGGTTCCTGATGTTGATCAGTGTCTGGATGAGGGCGTGTTTGGACGGGGTGGATTCATCCGTCAGCGGGTGGTAACACAGGCCGCGACACTCAAAGGCGTCGTATTCGGGAGGCGCCACAATCCAACTGTCCCATCCGATATCTCTGAAGTTGACTTTGAGCGACGTCCGTCGGCAGTACTCCCTCTCCGCCTTCCTCTTTTTCCTCCTCGGATGCAGACCTTCCAGGATCTCGTTTGGAAGCTGGTCTTCTCCGTTCCAGTCCGTCCCCGAGTAGAAAAAGGTTTCTTCCTCGTGGAGAATCATTTCTCTCAGTTCCTTCTTCGTCTCCCTCTTCCTGCTACCCAGGTCATCTGAGAAGACTATCAAAGCCGCCGACGTGTTATCTCCAACGGACATGCTCACATCTAAGCAGCCCTCTCCTCCTTGACCACCTTCAGAAGACCCACAGTCCTTTCTATCCACCACTACATCAAACCCATTTGCCCCGCGGCCCGACTTGACCCAACTCTGAATAGCTCTGGTCACGTCAAACGTCTCCCACAGGCTGTGCAACCCAGTCGCCTCTTTCCCAACCAGTAGGTGTGTCATGGGTCCGAAGTCGTCGTAATCCACCTCATAGACCTTGATGGTGACTTTGACCCTGTGGGGGTTGACCCTCGACCTGGCATCCTGAAGGAGGAAGAGCCGGAGTTCAGCAGCGGTGATCATCTCGTGGTTGGGAACGCTGATGTTGAACAGCAGTCTGTGCTTTGACTTGGTGCCGTTTGTCACAAAGTGAGTGATCTCTGTTGGAGAAATCACGAGTGTTAGTGTTTGGAGATGCACACAGATGAGATAGCATATGAAGTTGCCGTTTCTACCATATAGTTCAATATATTTATGGTTACTGTAGAATATTGTGATGTGTGAATACTGTGTGAATACTGTGTGTATACTATACTTCCTGTTTCCTGCTGCTGTAACACCCAAATTTCCCCCACCGGGGATTAATAAAGTCTTATCTATCTATCTATCTTTAAATTTGACCATTTTCATGCCAGAATAATACCAGTTTTCAGCATTTTGCCAGGGTGGAAAAGCCTCTAAAGCAGTATTTTAACCAACATGGGACACTAAACTCTCCACTACACCCATGCAATGGTAGGGGAACCTCTGGGATACATTGGGCCTTTAAAGAGATATTCAACACTGAATAATGTTTTTTGAGCTGTAAACATATTTATATGGTGAAGCATATCAATACTGGACATACATTCAACATTGCAGATATAATTTCATTTTCAGGGCCAAAAAATGTATTTGTGGAAATATGTCTCGTCCTCCTTCCATTGAAAGTGTAATCTCAAATGCAGGTTCTATTGCTGGTTTTACAGACCTAAATAAACCCCCATCATATCAGCAGTATGATATCCAATATTTAATTGAAGGCCACTATATCAGTCTAACCCTAATATGAACTATACATTTAACTATATGAACTATCCCTTTAATAGGTAGGGAGATACACATATCGCTGATGTCGTGTGGAAAAACCTTTGGTGATTTCCATGTTTTCACTTCAAATGAAGGATTCTGTGTTTTTCTATGGGTCGAGAAAATTCTCCAACCTCTTGGGCAGATGAAACCATTTCAAAACCCACTGGATAAACTCAAAAAGGCATTGACATCCAGGCTGCTCCTGAGTTCCTGGAAGGTTAAGCGTTTCACCCGACAGCGCCGACATGATTATCAATTCTATGAGTGCTGAGATCAGTGTGAGAAAAGCACCCGGCTAAAAAGCTTAAGAGTTATCGTTCTTAACAGGAAGGATTGTCGTCAGCTAAACTGCATATTGGTGTACAAGTGTCCCATCTCCAAGTTCTACTCTTACAGAAATACCTTGGACGGTGAAGCTTCGTATGACATCAGACTGTGGGATTGCCGTGCTGTTGGAGGCATACTTGTTGTAGAGCTCCATCATAAACTGAGGAGTGTAGATCTTGCTGTGCTCCTGAGGAATATCTGACATGTTGAGTTTTCTCAGAAAGCCCTCCTTCATGGTTCCCAGGAGGCTCTCCAACCTCGAGTTTGTGTCTTCCTCCTCGAGAAGGTCCTGCTCTGACAGCTGGGAGTAGAATCCCTCCGAGTCCTCGCTTTCAATGTCATTGCTGAGAGGTTTGCAGCTACAGGAGCAGGTAGAAACCACCAGACTCAAACACATCTGGAACAGGAACGCTCTGGAGTTCTGCATTTCCAAAAGATTGGATTCTGTCTAAGCCAATGACTGAGCTGACACAAACCTTACCTTCTTCCCGGCCAGTCTACAGGCTCGAAAACAGACTTTGGGGACGACCAGGTTTCAAAATGGAGATTCCCTACGCGAGGGCCACAGTCCCGAGGTCCGCTCCCATGCTCCCAGAGTAAACAGGGGACTCGTGTCAACCAAAATAGTAGCCCGGCCATGCTTATCTCTGTCATTGATGCCTTCTTTTAGGCTTTGTTATCATTAGAGCGCTGGCTGCTAATGAAGACACTGTAAACACTTGACGGCGATAACGAGGGAGGCGCTGGAAACTGTGAGGTTACTGACAACCAGACTTCCCCATAGAGTGTCTTTTCCCATCTCGAGGGTGAAACTTTGAGGCCAGCGAAGAACCAAACTGCACACGCTGAAAGAAACACCACATGGCACATCGCATTCTTTGCTGCAAACATCGCTGCATATTTCTTACAGGTCAAAGTTTCCTTGACTCACATCCGGGTTTTGAAGCGTGCATCGTCGTTCATCACGCAACTGCTGCGAATACCAAAATGCGCTTTCGCAGGGTGAAATGACATCAGGTATAATTACTCTGATCACTTTAAAAGTATTGATATTGATATTGAGGGAGATGATCATTGCTTTGATAGACACATGAGAAGAAATATCTCATTTTGAAGACCTTCTTAATTTTCAACTGCAGTACTTTATGAGCTTTTTGCAGATTTGCAGCCATATATACAATAAATACAAAGTCATAAATACAAAAGTAGCACTGCATTAGAAATTATACATATCAATGCACAGATTTGGCCATGTCTTGTATTTGCCAAGATGGTCTGTTGGGGAGGTGTGAGAAGTCTTCACTGTGGTGTTCCTCACTGTGGTGTTCCTCACTGTGGTGTTCTTCACTGTGGTGTTCTTCACTGTGGTGTTCTTCACTGTGGTGTTCCTCACTGTGGTGTTCCTCACTGTGGTGTTCTTCACTGTGGTGTTCTTCACTGTGGTGTTCTTCACTGTGGTGTTCTTCACTGTGGTGTTCTTCACTGTGGTGTTCCTCACTGTGGTGTTCTTCACTGTGGTGTTCCTCACTGTGGTTCCTGTAGGTGGCGCTCTTCTCTCTGTCTCTTCAGCCACGGTGGCTGTCGCTGCTCATGCTGACTACAC
>CABFOP010013997.1:9412-32735 GCA_900683385.1 Anoplogaster cornuta
GATGCAGAGTCCGCATCACTGCCGACGCCGCACCGATCCGTCTGTCGATCTCCCGCTCCATCCCTCCCTCACTCGCGAACAAGACCCCGAGATACTTGAACTCCTCCACTTGAGGCAGGATCTCCTCCCCGACCCGGAGAGTGCACTCCACCCTTTTCCCTGCTTAGGCTGCTGCCCCCGCGACCCGACCCCGGGTCATCAATAAAATCAATCAATAAAATGGAAATCCAATTTGAAAACTAAACAAAATTTAAACCTAAAAATGCAATAACCTTGACTTGACCCGTACCTCCTTGAAGTGGCACATAGATAATCCGGTAGCTGTCCACTCGGGAGCGAGGCACGGTCCAGTGAACGGAGGTTGAGGTGTCAGTCACCTCAGAGAAGCGAATTCCCCTTGGAGAACCGAGGCCTAGCAAGGTGGGTAAGCGCAGACACAGGAAAGCACAAAAAAACAAATTAAAGTGAAGAAAATATGTACAATAATATGGTCAAAAAATATCTAATTTCAGCATTGAAGATGCAAATTCAACTCTACAAATAACATTGTATTAAATACTATTAAATACTCCATTGACATGGAGTTAAGCCTAAACATGAGGAGGAAAGATGATTAGTGGTGAGTCCAGGTCCAGTAACTAGTATGAAACTACACACTCTTTCCAGTGTTTTTCATATACCTGTCTGAGCAACCCCAGTAATAGGTTGGGAGCGCTGCTCCAACGTGACACCATACAGCTCGATTTCGTACTCTGTGCCACCCATGAGTCCAGTTAAAACCCTGGTTTGCTCATCACCAGGGACGCTGTACTCTTGTGGATGGGATAACTTTTTGGTGTCTCTTATTTTGATCACAAATCTGTCAAACACGCCTTCATCAGCCGTCCACGACAGACGGAAACTGTCAGCTGTGATGTCCGAGACAAAAAGATGCTCCACCTCTGGCTCAGCCTCTGGTTGGAAAGGAAACATAGCGTTGCAATAGGCCTGCTGTTTTCCTAGCACCATTCATCAACTTCTGAGAGGCGGCTCAGTTCAGCTTGGAAGAAGACAACATTCAGGCAAGAAGGTTTCCGGGTAGAGAACATGAGGCCTCTTACCCACCACCAACAGTTTGCCATGCTCACATATCCGTTAGTGGAAATCGAAAGTGAAAAACGCAGAGCATGAGTCGCACAGGGCACAACGCCCGCTGTGAGCTTCTGGGCTAATGAAAAAGACAAGATGCTTTTTGTAGATATGTTTATTTATGCCAGTTATCAAGTTCACATTCCGTAATAGGCTGATCGGATGAAAGGATTTCAGCAAACACTGATGAGACCAGATCCCCATGCGTCCTCAAGGCCAGCCTTGGTGCATTCAATGCATTCAAAGATGAAACAAATGCGATTAGAGGTTAAATCAACTGACATTTCATGCTCAGAATGCCTCGTTGATTCATTAGTGTTTTCCGACGTTTCTTAGTGTTTGGAATTTGTTTAGTTGTATTCAGTGGTCTGTAAACATCCACTGTCAGTCACAGGCACAGACTGGCCTGGTCAACAAACCAATATGTAAAGGCGACCGCAGGGTAAAAGTGATTACAATAGATTATGGAGTCATGCCCATCCACATTATCAAGAATCAGAAATCTGAGGGAAAACACAGTTTAAAATATGGAAGCAAACGTGTCTGCTTGCTCATATTTTGGAGGAGAAACAGTTGGGAACTTCACGTCTTCCCCGTGAGAAAGCTGCATACCAAGAAAACAGACTGAATGCTTAAAAGGAAGGAAGTGTAGATTAAGAAGAGTGAGATTGTTCTGCAAAAGAGTGCAAGTTTCGTTACATAACAGTGTTCAGTTGAAGCTTGACCATCAAAACATGGCATTAACCAAAACGTATCAATATTTCAATTTTTTTTGTAATTGTTTTAAATTATTATTATACACAGTAGGCTAGAAAATATAATGATACATGAACACAATTCTTCTACTTCCTATTTCTAGACCTGCCAGGTTGTGATGGTTAAACTTTAGGGTTGAATCATATATACATGTATCTACACATTGGCATTATATTGAGATGAGTAAGAGTGGGCCCTTGAAGTGCATTGTGGGTGGTACCTGTCACAGCCACTGTAGTCAACGGCCGAGAGAGCAGCCCTGACTTTGACACGCCAGTCAGCCTGACCTCATAGCCTATGCCGGTGATCAGGCCCCAGATGTCCAGGTGGCTTTGGTTGCCTGGGACAGTGAAGTCGTGAGGCTCCAGCAGCCAGCCAGAGTCTGTCACCACTATCTGAAAATGGCTGAAACCGCCACTAGAGGGCGCAACCTCCTGCTGCTGCTTGATCTCCCAGGACACGCGGAAGCCGTATGGGGTTATGTTTGAAACGGTCAAGTTTTCCACTTTGGGTAAAGGAGCTAGAGGGGGAGTGGGTTAGATTTTTATTATTTTTTTGAGAAGGGAACAGATGTGGGAGGGGGAACAAGACGGCATTAGAATATTTTGGGGAGGGTGATGCGTGCAATGGTTGCAAAAGTACTGTTTTTATGAAATCATAGTATATGTTATTTATTTATGGCTCCTCTGTGTTAACAGTCTGAAAGAGGCAAACAGAAGCAGTAATCAGATTTTTAAAAATGATCTGTCTGTTGAAGACTTGCAGATGAAAGCCATTGTTAAAGTTACGATCAACCAATCCTGGTTAAAAAAAAAAAGTTTTGATGCAAAAGCCTTGGGACATTTGAATACACACATGGATGCCATTTACTATCTACAAGAGATTGGAGTAAGATATGAGTAAAATACATAGTACCTGTGATGGCATGGGCAAATACAGAGGGAGTGTGGCGCCCATGAGAGATACCATACAGTTCAATATCATAGCCTGTGGCATCCATCAGGTTAGAGACCGTAATGTTATAGACTTCACCGGGCAATCTGAACTCCAGTGTATCAAACAGCTTCTCAGAGTCACTGACCCGGATAACAAAGCCATCAAAATGGCCTGACACAGTGCTCCAGGACAAGGTGAGGTTATCTGGGCTTACAGATGAAGCAGCTATGGGGCCCAACTGTGGGACGTCCTCTGAACAAAAAACAAAACAAAACATGGCTTTTCAGTTATGGCGTGCTGGCTATTGTTTAGATAAAAGTTTAAATGATGGCTTGGTTGAAATTTTGCCTTATTTATACATGCAGTGTGAGTAAATGCATGCAATTTGATACCTGTAGTAGCTACAGCAAGTAGGGGTTTTGTATTCTGGCCACCAGTGCTGGCGTACAGCTTTATGTCGTAGCTCGTGCTCGCTTTGAGCCCAGCCATGACTGTGGTGCGCACCCCTCCTGGCAGAGTGCGCCCCATTGCCTGCGAGGGCAAAGCAGACTCTCTGACTTCTACTATAAAGTTATCAAAAGCCTTTTCTCTTGTCCTCCAGGACAGAGAAAATCTGTCTGAGGTAATGTTAGAAACAACTAGCCTGGACAAATCAGGCTCTGCAGCTATAAGGGAGAGAAAAGTATAGTATGTGTTTATTTTGGCATGGCAAGGATTTGTTTTTCTCTCCTGGGTCAGTGTGCATAAAGTAAGTTAAAGGAATGCTGATCTTAGACCAGCTTAAATCAGGGTGGGAGTTTCCCTAAATCAGTACTTTATGCATACAGGCCCAAGTCAACTTCTACAGTGTAAATAATAACTGAAAAATAAACATAATCCTTCTCTGTGTAAGATTAGTAATAAATACACATGAACTCAAAATACCTGTTGATGCAACAATACTGACAGCACTTGTTCGGGAGCCCTTGAATGTCCCATAGAGGTAGGCTATGTAATCAGTGCTGGGCCTGAGCCCTGTGATGTCATGGGACATCACGTTGTGGGATATGTTATATTCCTCTGGCTCCCTCAGCCAATCAGAATCAATAATCTCCAGGGTAAAACCATCAAATTCTCCCTCAGTGGCGTTCCAGAAGAGTGAAAAGCTCTCTGATGTTAAGTTAGACACATATAGTTTGCCAACCACTGGCTCGTTCACTAAAGAAAGAAACCATTATTAGATTCTCATCAAAGCCATTTTGAACATAGTGGCCCTCATGTATCAAAGGAGCGAAACGCTCTAATCTGATATTAATATGAGCGAACACTCGGTCTCTCGCAAAAGTTGATATTCAGCCATTTCAGCTTGATCTTACCTGTGAGGTCATGCTCACATCTGGTCTGAGAGGCACTGACTTGGTTTGAGCATATAAAATGATGTGTCTAATTTTTCTAGATTTAGCAATGAAACACAAATGCTACCATCACTTAATTTGTCACATGTGGATTGTCAAATTGAATGATCAATAACTTTTGGAATTGTGTAATTGATCACTAGAAATAAAGGTTAAGGGTTGCAGGCTATGGAAACATGCCTCAGGGAGACACAGGAAATATAAATAGGCCCTTTTTTATGGCCTGTTAGCAATAGCAGATCTAAGACCTCAACACGGGTACGAGGTGCAACAGGATGTTTAGGGGCAGGCGAGACTATTTCATGCAAAGCGTGGAGTGGCTTTTAAGCAGTTTTCTACTACCTACAGTAGGTATTTGCTGTTTGAGTTGACTTGGCACTCTCCAGTCTGGGCTTTTTGGCACATACTTCATGGGTCAGTGGTTGCTAATCATGCATAACGTTTTATATAAATGGACAATTATTTGTACATGGTTCAAATTAACAAAGTGTCATTTATAACACTGTGCAGTTGCGCTCATTTTGGTGATCAAATAAAGTTTTGTGAATCAGCTGCAACACATTTCTTACGATCATTTCCAATAGGCCTAGAGGTGTGCGATACTTCCGACCGTGGCTTGATAAATGAGGGCCAGTATGTCTAAAACATATACCCAATATGTGATGAAGTAGGTTATAATCTGTTGCTCTGATGTATCATATGAAAATATGTGCAGTGTTAGAGGGCACTCACCACCACCCATTCGCAATTCTTGATAGTCTGAGTAGCTCAATAAAAGATTAATTACATGCACATATTTTTTGCATAAACAACAGACAGAAAATGGTCTGCTGTGCTAAGGTGGAAAAGTTGTGTTCCACCTCAACTAACATAGAAATGTGAATTTTAAATTGATTATTGGTTTTCTACAACAAACAGGTCATCAACACAGACAGTGAATGATGGAAAACATGTAATGCCAAGGGGAGTGAAAGACTGTGAAAGATTGGTCTGCAAGTTGACATGAATGAAGTGTTGATTTAAGTGTGAAAATGTGGCCGAGGGACAGTAGATAAAATAGTCTTTGCAAGCATATGGACCAAGAGACAATCATGCACTTGATCTGCAATGTTAACACTGATTTTGCATGATATTGCACCAGAGCAATTGTATGCAGAATACTGGCAGTATACTTGTGCAAAGTATTTTTCATGCATTGAGAAATTCGCATTCATGTCAGTTACATGCACAGGAACATGCACCAACACAAACATTCACTATAAAAATACGGCATCATTCAGATGTAAAAACAGGTGCATTGCTGTTAACCTCAGATTGAAATATAGCTTTTTTACCGTGATAATGATACAATTTGCCACTTAGTAGTTCAAAGGGAAATGAGGATATTTATTTTAACATCCCCTTAGTGGTAGAGATGGGGATCGTTCATTTTTATTGATATTGATACCTTTATCGAGACTCCTTAATGATCCGAGTCTTTATCGATACCACTATCGATACTTTTCTATTATTTCTAATGTGTTGGTTAATGTCTGTACTGTCACTTTCAGTCATGTTTTAGTGATTAGGAAATAAATTATCGTATTTTAATTTAAATATTTGCTTTGAAAAATCTTGGCATTAGTAGTTTGAATTCTGTATTCCAAGCTGATTAGAGCTAGTGTTAGGAAGTTAAACAGGTCATAATTCCATCTCTAATATCTATTTTAATTGCTGTGAAAACAAACAAATTTCTCATCCAATATCCAGTATTTATTCAAGTTTCTCACCAGAAACTAAATTTTCCAAGATTAACATTACATTTGAACACATCATGATGACGTTTTATTTACCTTCACCTAATACTCATTTTACTCATCTATGCATTTTACACATCATAATGTAACATTACGGCACATCGTTTAACTAGCTAACTAGCTCTCATCCTGCCGATTTCAACACGGATTTCAACATTGGATTACTATTTTTAACTAACGGGACTTGCTATGAAGTTTGGGTGGCTAACTTTGAGTGGAGGATTTTATTTAATTAACTTTGATTGACCCGCAGCAGCCGGAGATGGTCGAGTTTTTTCAACTCGAAGCGATTCGCAATGAGGCGATTCAATTCTTCTTTGTTTAGTTTAACGCCGGTTGACTGGCAATTCGATTTTATTCAAAAACTTTAATTGACAATCGATGTTTGTGCACCGGTGATTTTATTTAAATGACGTGACTTTCAACTCGAGATATAATGTTAATGTTACGTTATAGGACCCACTAGACTCGATTGCAGTATTGATAAGCTCAAACCTTATAGATTTTCGGGTTTTGAAAAATGTAGAACCGGGTCCTTAATAGAACCGGGTCTCGATCCCCATCCCTACTTAGTGGTAGAGTGAATGATATTGTTTTAGCAAAATCATCAAACATTTATATGCCCTTGAAAATTCTTTGCTGAACAGTCTCTGTATAGTTCACATATAAACTGATGACTCAAATGTCTCTAATACTCTCACGCATACTGTGAGCACTGAGATTAGGCACACATCCGCGGGCAAATGATCTCTCAAAGGTTAATCAATTGCACACTGAATGAGGATTGATGGAATGAAATGAGATAGACATGGACACACTGTCAACTGCCTGATGGTTGAGGATGAAAGTTGTCGGTTTACTTTTGCAATCATTGCAGCGCATCAGCATCAAAACTCACCACGATGCAAGGGATGATATAGGGAGGGGCTTCATGCACTTTGGTAATTGGGATGAAGGGAGCAGTACAGGGTAAGGGTGGTCATTTGAAGGCTGCTTGCTTGGCTCAGGTATGGGTGTGTGAGACCCATCACCCTACCCTCTCTCAGCTAGACACAAACAGTGGCTGGAGGGTAAGAAGGATACACGGCATGTCGGTTAAGATGAAGCATTACAGTACACTGTGGCCGGGGTGTTGTATGGTTGATGACAAAACACATATAGGGTTATCATGTCATTTTTCTCGTTCCATGCAGTGTTGATGCAATGTGTGGTGTGGGCACTGGGAGCAGGAGGAGGAGCTAGTATGACCCTGAATAGTGTGTGTAAATAGTGCATGTGGTCCACCACTGCCCCCCACTGGAATAGAAAGATGTGCGGTCAAAAATCACTGGAAAAGAGGAAGAGGAAAGAAATAGAAGATAAGTACAGAATCAGAGGACAGGACGCTGGAACGCTGCTGGTGGCAGGTACCTGTGGTGGCCTCAGTGTACACTGGGTCAAGGAAGTAGCCCTCGTGCATCCCGTACAGAGCAACCATGTAGCTGGTGCTGGGAGTCAGCCCAGAGATGCCCAAGCTGAAGGCGTCCCCTGACAGAGTGAGGTTCTGGCTCTCTGCAATGTGCTCCAGGTTTGTTACCTCAATGACAAAGCTGTCAAATTCCCCATCCTTGGGGCTCCAGGACACATTGAAGCTGTCCCATGTAATGTCAGAGATGGTGAGGTTCACCACCATAGGCTTCAGCTCTTCTGGTAGATAGACAGATCACAGTGGGGTCAATTCAATAGCAACATGGATTATTCAAATTGATCACTCTCACATAATTTTCCAGGCATCAGAAGAATCAGAAATATAAACAATGGATGAATATGGGATGAATGAGGATGACATGAAGAAAAGCAATATCAATCAAACTAGCATTGGTCACAATAGCTTTCATGCTGTTTATCATTTAAGGTCATATGTGATATAAGTGTGTAATATTCTAGTTTTCTTTCAAATAGAATATCACACAATTAGTTTTAATATGTACAGTGGAGTAGAATATTACTGCGTAACCATCCTGTAACATTCATATGCTTAATAGGATATAAGAGCAAGCATGGACAAAGTGTGATGGATGGCTATTAAAAGGAAGTTCTGCTCCATGTACCTGTAGTAGCAAAAACTTTGAGAGGTAAAGATCGCTGCCCTTCCACCAGCCCATATAATGTAATATGATAGCGAGTCGAGGGGGACAAACCCTCTATTTCCTCCTTCCTGACACTTCCTGGTACTGTGGTTGCTTGAGTTTGTGTTGTCCCTGACAGAGCACTGAGCTCCACCAAAAAGCTATCAAAGGCCTCGTCGGGTGCGGACCAGGCTAGCTTCACGCTAGTGGAGGTCACATTTGTGACTGTCAGTTCCCCAAATACTTCCAGGCTAGAGCCCTGAGGCTCAGGCCCGGAGGTTATCCCAGTATCAGAAAGGGACGGGCCCTCAGAGGTTAGAGGATGGAGGGGACCTGTGGTTTGAACGGCTCCCGCATCCAAAGCAGACTGTGGTGTTGTTGGGGCGTCTTTGATACTCAGCGTAATTACCTCTGAAGAGGTAGGCATGGGTGCTATGGTAAATAAAAGCATGTTAAAAAAAATACACGTGATGTATTGTAATACTGATGCTGGGCAAAAATAGAAACAGCAAATATCAACTAACCTGTGAATTAAAGAATAGATTAAAAATAAATAACTGGGTAGAAGATAATATAAAAAGATACAGTATGGTCTTACATGCATCTCTAACCTTAAGCTACCTAGTCCTGGTAGAGAATTGTGTTCATCACTGTCTCTTCTCAAAAGACGTTTTTATTACCCCTGGTTTTCAAGGACCATGTGTTATATCATCATGCATCAGAGATTTACTGACCATTTATGCAGAACAGCTAAAGCATTAATGACACTTGAGTCAGTGTCATTAACCTTTGAAGGTTCTGAGTAGTCCACCAGAGTGGAAGTACACAGTTGTCTTCAAACGGATGGTGAAGCCATGCACAGCCATTTTATTCCTGTTGTCCTGAAGAGAGACCGTTGAGTTTTGTGTTGTATGCACAACTCTGTTGCCATCAGTCATTTGTTCAACATGCAAATGGATGAAGTGACTCCGGCCTTCAGAGAGCCAAATGGTTGCATTTAAAATCTCAAATGCAGGAAGAAACCAGGGTAGTCATTCTACCTAATGCAATGTGGAGACATTGTCCCCAGGCTGATGTTCCCACAGCATCATGATTACTACTTGGGAAAAGCTGTTGATTTCTCCTTGTATTTGGAAAGAAACACTCCTGACATTGGGGAGCAGGTGACGTTGGGGAGGGCCAATTGGCCTTTTTGTGAAAATACAATACAATCATCTCTGTCGGATTCTTCTCATGCCATGCCAAAGGTTCCACAGATGATGATTGTAATCAAAATGATTCCTAACTGCTGTATCTTAATTATTAAGATACTGGCATGCAAATCATACAGCAACAACATTTCCACTGGAGGGAAAGGATTTGCAATAACACCAGGACATGGTGTCTCTAATCAACATGCAGTCCAAAAAAGAAGCTTATACCTGTGACTGCAACAGCTTCAAGTAGAGCGGATCTTTGGCTATTGGTTATTCCATAAAGCTTTATCTGATATTCTGTAGATGCGTTCAGGCCTTGGATTCTAGAGCCAGTGGCATCTCCGTGAAGTTGGACCTCTTTCATATCCCATAATCGCTGAGTGTCTCTACATTCTACCGTGAAGCTATCATAGGTACGACGAGCCTTTAGTTTCCACGAGAGGTCAAATCCATCAGATGTTAGGCTTGAGATAGTCAGGGCTCCAAGCTCATCCTCAGGCCCCATCCCAGAGAACTGGGAGTCAGGAGGGTCTAAAAACACAAAGCTAATGACATTGTCCTCCGAGCCTGTGGGAGTCGTTAGCTCAGGGACACCAGAGTCAGCTAAGTAAAATGTGAAAGAGGCTACAAGAAAAACACAAAGGCACAAATCAAGATAGGGGAGTCATGTGGGTATATGTATGTAATTCTAAGTGCCAAATGTTGAATATTGGAAATCATTGTCCTGAGAATGTAAAATATACACATTTTTGAAACCCTCAACTTAACAAAATGGAACAGCTTTCTCTCTTGTTTGCTTGAAGATCGTGAACGCCCTGTGATCATCCTATAGGGACAATATCATCAGAATATTTTGAACTGTTGTTCAAGATCAAATGGTGGTCTTGACTACTCACCTGTGGATACATATAGGATGGCTGGTGTGCTCTTCTTCGGACCCCTTTCAGCGGTCAAGGTGATGCTGTAGACCATCCCAGGAGTCAGGTTGGTCAAGACGTGGCTCGTCACCGTGGCCGGGACCTCTACCTCCTCTCTCTGGCCATCCCTTGAGACGTACACCAGCCTGTAGGCACTGATCTTGGCCCGAGGTCTTTTCCACACCAAAGTAAGAGTGGTCTCTGTTGACTCGCTTTCTTCCAGATCGTCGGGGGGATCCAGGTCTGATGGAGATATAGAGACGTCAGGTAAATGGAGGGGTGGAAATCAGGGTCCACAGCTTTGTAGTTTACATCTGTCTCCACCTCTGGCACAGACTGATCATAAATCACTTTCGGCCCATTAGCCTCATGTTGTCACCCAGTTTGTATCAACAGCCATAGACTGGCCATCTGGGCAGTGGACAGCAGCGTCTCTCACCCGTTGCTGCATTTGTAGTAGCAGGAAGACTCTCTCTCTCGTTCTTCACAGCAGTCACTCCAATGCCATATTCTGTGCCTGGCTTTAGCCCTGCAATATGGAGCGATAGAAGGAAAATGACGGATGCAATAAAGTTTGGAGTTTGTGTATATTAGTATTTTTTTATTTTTGTTTTTGGTTAATTTGACCCTCACCAGTGATAGTAGCCTGTGTGGTGTCTCCAGGTCCACGTGAGAACACTTCCTCGCTATGTGAGCCTCCAGAAATGGGGCTGTACTTCACCCTGTAGCTGCCAACATCAGCTACACTGTTGCTCCACTGCAGAGTGATGCTGTCATCTGTCTGGGACAGGCTCTGCAGGGCCCTGGGGGCATCCAGGTCTAGAGTAATGCAAAATATCATATTAAGAGTACCACTTACTCCTCAACAACATACAATTCATAAACACACACATCTTCCACAATATATGACCTGTTATTGACCTCATTATTTTGGTTTTATGAATTTACAGTGTGAATAAGACAGCTACTGTATAACACATACTGAGACAAAGTAAATGCATGGAAAATATGAAAAAAATACATACAATATGAAAATATATGGAAAATAGTGACTATATTCAGCATGAAAAAAATATATATAACAATATATACAATATATTACCAATGAGAAATAACTAACTGGTAATATTTAGAAATTACCATGTGTACCAAGAGTATTATGTCTTCTCAATGTCTACCTGTCATGAATGTGTTGGTGACAGGTTTACTGGTGGTGTCTCCCCTCCTGGAGATCAGGGAGACCCGATACTCCCTGTCTGGGCTCAGACCGCCGATGCTGTACTGCTTGTCTGTGGAGGACAGCTCCACGCTGGTGCTGTCTGAAGGGTCGGAGCTGGGCCCGTAAGACACGGTGACCCCGTCCACCTGAGCCACCGGCGGGGACCAGGAGACCAGAGCCGAGGAGTCGGTCACGTCCTTCACCTCCACCTGCCGGGGAACATCGATCTCTGGATAGGACACGCAACGAGGAAGGTCAGCATGTGCACAGAAAGTGAGATATTTTTGGGGATGTGTTTTTTATTCTATACTGTGAGGTGTTTCTTTCTTTCATGTACATATTATGTTATGTTTTGTGAGATGCAATATGGCACTCACATAAAACAAAGCAGGATCCTCACATCCTTTCACTCTGACGTACTTACAACCTGACGTGGTGCTTGTGTTTACTTACAGAGGAGAGATATTGCAGCGACGGCTTGGAGCAGCACGAAAAGTACCTCTGGGGATTAACGGTTACAAAAGGTCCCATCCGCAACCTTACTTCTATCATTCATTTCTGTAAGCTGTGACGAATTTCAGCCTATATAAATACATTACCTCAGATATGGAATGGTAAGATCCTCAGGGAGTCCATCAACAAGGACTTGTAAACTAAATGGCTTTTCCATGCACAAAAGGGGGATTGTTTAGCCTGGCACGCCACTTCTGCTGCATAAACAAACCGAAGCGTTTGACCATGTAATAACTGGAGTGAAAAGCTTGGGCAAGCCCGAGAGCTTAACAGCGAGGCTCAGTGAAAAACAAACTATCTCTCCACCTAAAAACTCTGAAGTATCACATGGCGTTTTTTGTTTTTACTCTGCTTTTCATTATTGAATTGTATGGTTTGACTGACAAATGCAATATTTCTTCCCGGTGATTTATGAGGTGAGGAGTTTTTCCTACCCGACCAAATGTACGCTGATAGTGGCCAGGTTGAATGTGATATAATCTCCGGGCAGACACTTTAACCTCATTGTCATTACGGAGTGGAAACATTCTCATGATCTCAGGCGTCAATGTCTAACTCTAAATAAGGAGCGTGCTAAGTAAATGTTTGGTTATAAGACAGCTACAACAAGCTTGTGTACTAGAAACTCACTGGTCGCGAATGTTTTTGATGTCTTGGGTCCTTTCGTGTTGTTCTTCATGATATTGATAGAGACTTCATACTCCTGCCCCGGTCCAAGGCCTGACTGGTTAAATGTGTTTTGAGAGGATGGAAGATTGTTCACAATCTTTCCATTATCTTCTTTCTGAAACGACACATAACGCACAAACTCAAGCCAATAATCACACAAGCTTGAAGTTATTTTGGTCTGATATTAACTTGTCTCACAGTATACTGTTTCTGACATGAATTATAGGCATCTTCATTCACAAAGAAAGAGAACAAAGTACATGCTTGCAATAAACTGAGCGTTGGTGGTGGGTTACGACCCATATACAGTATGGATGACACAGTAGCTGTTAAGTTAAATAGTACAGGAGAATAGCTTAATGGGCTGTTAACAAATAAACTGCTGAGTGTAGACCCTGACAGGCAGAATTCCTTTAGGAGTGCAAAATAAAAAAAACATTACAGAGCCCATAGTGATAATAAACATGGGGATAATAACAGCATTTAGTTTTAAAATGTGTTTGAACTCCACAGCGGCTGCTAAATACAATACTTATGAGCCAGTAGTTACTTCTTTTCTTATTTTTGGATTCTCAGCTATGGATTCACCCCCAACAGCAGGACTTCCAGACCCGCTCCCTCTGAAGCTTTCCACATGACAAAACGATCTTAGTACTTAGCAGTACTTGAGCACTGCTGATAAACACTTCAGCCCGCTAGTATTTCCACAGTAAAAGTAAAGTAAATCCATCTTTTTGCCAAGGATTCTTATAAGCTGGAATAGCTTGTCACCTCTCAATTGTCCTCTGTTGGTTAATAAACTCCTGGCAAGCCCTTCAAAAGAACTATCTTTGTGGAGACATGGGCAGACTGACCGTGTTGCGGAAATAGATCTCCCAACCATCGAAGGTGATGTCCAGCTGGTCCCAGAGGACCTCCACCGAGGTCTCCCTCACTGATTTGAACCTCAGACCCTCTGGCTGAGGGAGATCTGGAGGGATGGAAACAAACATCATCAGGCTTTATCCAGATCACACACCATACTGTACTACTGTATACTATACTATACTATACTATACTATACTATACTATACTATACTATACTTGAAGACATGTACCATCTATTGTTATTCCTTTAGCGGTCTATGGACCAGCTGTTATTACCCTTTAATAAATTAGCTCTTACAGAATACATTAACCTATTTCACGTTTCTGGATAACTAGCTTAGAAATTGATTGTGACGTACGCGTGGCTACCCTGGCAGTGACAGGGACACTTTTCTTGTTGCTCAGGATGGCGTAGACGTTGATCAGGTACTCGATGCCGGGTTCTAACTCTTTGACAGTAGCAGCACCGCTGTCTCCCGGCACGGTGAACTCCTGGTAAAGGCCACCAGGACCGGTGGGCACATATGTCACTAGATACTCTGTTACCAACATTTTGTTGCTCCACGCCAGGTCCACCGTCTCAGTGGTGACATCGGTGACAGTTAGGTCCTCAGGGGGCGAGACTATAGAAATGAAATAAGAGTTGTCTTGGATTATTTCTCATGCACTCAATCACTAAGTATCCTCAACACAAAATGAATGCAGACTCCAGACCGGCATGTGGCAGGGGTGTGAAGAACGGTCAAAAAATGAGGCCCAAGTACAAATTTGGACATCTATGTCAAACCTAAATGGTCCCTGTAATCCTTTTCTCCTTACCTTCTGAGCAGTCTTCTCCGATGTAGCCCTCATCACAGACACACTGACCATTCACACAGCGGCCTTTGTCCTGGCAGTTGTTGAGGCAGCTCAGTTCTCCACAGCCGTCCCCCTCGTATCCTTCCTCGCACGTGCACCTGCCGTCGACACAGCGCCCCCTGTTGTTGCACTTATCTGGACAGGTGACCACGGAGCAGTCATCTCCCGAATAGCCTTCTTGACAGACGCACTTGCCGTCTACACAGTACCCCCGGGCCAGGCAGTCATTGGGGCAGGCTTTCTGACTGCAGTCTTCCCCAGCGAAGCCCTCGTCACACACGCATTGCCCGTCGATGCATCGGCCGCGACTTTGGCAATTGTTAGGGCAGCTCAGCTCACTGCAATCCTCACCGGTGAAACCAGCATAGCACGCGCAACGGCCGTCAATACACTCTCCACGGACATAGCAGTTTGAGGGGCAGGTCTTGATGCTGCAGTCCTCACCCGCAAAGCCTTCCTCGCAAACACATTGGCCGTTGACACAGCGGCCCCTGTTCATGCAGTTGTTGGGGCAGGACAGCTCAGAGCAGTCGTCTCCTTGGAAGCCTACATCACAGGCACACTGTCCATTGATGCACTGCCCTCTGCTGTTGCAGTTGTTCAGACAGGCTAACTGGCTGCAGTCTTCGCCCTGGTAGCCGGAGTCACAGATACACATGCCGTTGAAGCATGTACCTCTGCCATTACAGTCATTCAGGCAGGTGAGCTTAGAGCAGTCTTGCCCACCGTAGCCGGCAACACAAACACACTGGCCGTCAACGCAGAAACCGTTAGCCTGGCAGTCGTTGGGGCAGGTGCGTGCGCCGCAGTCCTCCCCGGTGTAACCCTCGTCGCAGTAACAGGTGCCGTTCAGACAGCGCCCGCGGCCATTACAGTCTTTGGGGCAGACGAGTTCAGAGCAGTCGAAGCCGGTCCAGGGCTCGTCGCACGCGCAGCCTCCGTTTACACAGCGGCCACGGTCCAGGCAGTTGTTGGGGCAGTTGGTCTGAGAGCAATCGTCACCAGAGAAGCCATCGGAGCAGACGCAAAACCCACCAGCGCACCGGCCGTTCTCTCCACAGTCCACGGGGCAGACGTCGAGCGAGCAGTCTTCTCCAGAAAAGCCCTTGAAGCACTCGCACTTTCCATCCACGCATTGACCCTGGTCCTGGCAGTCGTTGGGGCATTCAGGCTCAGTACAGTTGGGTCCCTTCCACCCAGGCTCACATACGCAGCCACAGGTACCAGAGCTGTAGTTTCCATGACCATTGCAGTAAGGCTTAGTTCCCACCTCACCTAGGACAAAAACAAGAAATTCCTTGATATACCATATTTTACTTGTTCTATTTCAATATGTTGTGCAATAATATCATTACAATGGCAGGGTATCAATGTCATTTTTCACATATTTCATGAAAAATCATCTTGATCATTTATTTTCGCATTATTCATAGATGGTCCAATGCTTATTTTATTCATTAATAGAAAAAACCCTTACACGTACTAGAGCAAATAAATGCCACATATTTCTGAGCTATTAGAGTCCAATTCAATCTTAATTGATGAGCTGGTAGTCTCTGTATTGTGCACCACAGAGGATTACACCCCCACATTGAATTCCAATGAACTTTTTAACAGATGAATTGAACAGATGTGCCTTATACTGAAAGAGAAACAATCTAGTGAGTTAAGCTTGTTTCACATTATGGATGGCTTCGCAAATTTTTAGCCATGCTGGCCAATCGTTTTCAATGGGAATGAAACGTTCAGAGGCGGCGCTGAAAGTTGAAATAATTTGAACTTGACGTGATGAAGTGCGGCCAATGAGATAGTCGTGTGTGGTCCGTTCTCCTAGAAACAAAAAATAAACACCCCACCCCCTCGCCGCTTACCTAAGCAGATTTTTCGCCGGACCTCGCGGCAAATGACATTGCAATGTGAAACAAGCTTTATGTAGCATCCCTAATGTTCAATGGCAGAATCTTTCCATACTCAATCCCTGAAATGAAAAAGGATTATATGACTCTGTTGGCTGCACCCTAGATACCCATACATGACAGACTGCCTTTAGAAGAGAGCACACATACCTGTGACCTGAGCGGTGCAGCAGCCAGCGTCTCCAGTGCACTGATCTCTTAGAGTTGAAACTTCTCCCTCCAGTATCTCCAACCTGCTCAAAAGGTCTTTCAGATCTGGCAACCCATCAGTACAGCCACAGGCCTGCCGGGGAATGTTGATCCGGTGGGTGAAGACAATCTGGTTCTCCTTATTGAGGGTGTGTTCGGTGGTGTGAAGGCCTGAAGAGGCAACTGCATCTATGGGATCAAGCTGCGAACTATCTGGGTTGTCCAGGTCCACAGAGCACATGGAGCCTGCAGGGACGTTGATGTTATAGACATGGTTGAACACTACTGGTTGGTCTGCACCTGGGAGGGTGATGTTGTGTTCTCCAGAGGGTGCCAGGGTCTGTCGTCGACTCCTAAGTATTTTCTTCACCAGCCCAGCATTGGATAGGCTGAGCAGAGCAGTCAAGAGAAGGCAGCCTAAAAGGCTTTTTGTACCCATGCTAGATGTGGGACTTGGATTTGATCAAATAAATATCAGTTCAAACCTTTGACTGAAGGCCAATCCCAGTAAATGGTGAAGATCCCTGAAAACAAACAAAAAGCAGTTTGAATGTTCAATGTGTTCAGTGCAGCAAGATTAATGAATATATATTAATCTAACTACATCTGTTTCATACATATCCATTGACCCTATGGCTTAAGGCAGATTTCAAAAGCACCGGAATTATAGCTGAACACCTGCAAGCCATTGTCTCAGTTGCTAGTAGACACAAATGACAACCAACCAGTCAGACGTCATGAATGAACACATTCCAGGAGGGATGGAGTGAGTACCAAGCATCCACAATGTCTGTCATCACCTAATTACCGCCATCTCGGGCTGCTTCACCCGCCGTTTCACATGAAAAGGTAAACCTTTTCCTGTCGTCATCCATTGCCCTAAAATGGCTTAAAACTGACCAGAAAATGAATGACTGTATTTTTCTTCCAGGGAGGACACATGGAAATAGTTTGCTTGAGTTCAATACCAAACATTAGGGTTCGCCCGATATGGGATTATGAAGACCAATAGCACATTTTATAGACCGTTAACAATTTTTGGTACCTAAAAAGCATCAAATTGTACCGTGCCCTATGATGCAAACATGCATTAAAGGTCTTCCAATGGTTTTCATCATCTATCATTGGATAGAAGACCATGGTCAGTCTGATAATGTGTATGCTCAATGGTTGCATAAATCAAATGAGTTTGTTGCAATCATATTCGTCATCTTACGATCACTTGTGCTTGTAATTGTGATGATTTAAAAACAAGCTGTACAGTTGTCTATCTTGATTGTTGCCATCCTACAAATGTCAAGCAGTTGGATAAGTGTCATTCAATCTGGCCAGGATCATCATTTAATTTCTTGTCATTAAGTAAAATACATTGTTGTCAACATAGTAGAGTACTAAACTCACCGGTCACTTTATTAGGTACACCTATCTAGTACCGGGTAGGACCCCCTTTTGCCTCCAGCCTGAATTGTTCATGGCATGTATTCAACAAGCTGCCCTTCTGCACACCACTGTTGAAAAGAGCTGTTATTTGAGCATTTGTGGCCTGTCTGTCTGCAAGTCTCAAGTCTGCCATTCTCCTCTGACTTTTCTCATTAACAAGGTGTTGTTGGCTCACTGCTTGTTTTTGTATCTCCACCATTCTCTGTAAACTCTAGAGACTGTAGTGGTGAGGGCAGGAGGGCAGCTGTTTCTGAGATGCTGGACCAACAATCACACCACGGTCAACGTCACTTAGATCACACATCTTGTTCATTCTAATGTTTGGTCGAACAAAAAACTACACCGCTTCACCATGTCTGCATGCTATGTATTTTGAGTTGCAGCCACATGAATTGCTGTTTGCGTTAAGGAGCAGGAGTCCCTAATAAAGTGGCCACTGAGTGTAAATGTGTGAAAAGTAGGGAACCTTTGGGGAACGTCTTCATGCACTGTAGCACTGCCACTGGTCACTCAAAGAGGAAAAGGTTGCTGCTCCTGCTCTTCAGACTCACATGTCTGTCTCTGCCTTGGTCTTTCTGTCAAACAACCTGCCGTATGCCAGTGGAAAAAAGCAAGTCGGGCCACAGACATTGCGCCAATGGAAATGCAAGATACTGAACAATGCTCTTCATTTATCATGCCATCACTTAAAGGGAAGCAGGGAAGGAGGGAGTGAATGTACCCTATGTAAGAAAGGCATAAAACAAGTCCACAAGATGCATATTTCAACAACATATTTCAAAATTCTCAGCCGTATTGCATATTACAGCATATAAACCCATTACCCTTCCCTATCTGTACATAAGTGTAATGGGGTCAAATGATGAGTGAACATCTTCAACTTCAATCATAATTGAATCATAATTCATCCCATACACATTACTCCCACTAGCCCAATCTCTCAGATGACGTCAGAAGCTGGACACTGGAACACTATAATTTGTGGTAGACAGACTAAGTCAAATTACAAACTCTCCCTCTGCGTGGGAAAGCAGTCTTGGATTACTATACTTTTGGATCTGAATAAGTGTGCGTGTGAGGCGGTGAATATCAGCAGGGTCCACAGAAATTGGACAAGCTACACATCAAATAACTAATTGACATATCAGTACAATAGCTTCTTCCCCACATCTGTGCTCTTGTACCAGAGACTGGCTGGTGAATTGATTGACACAGACTCTGGCCCTGAGGGTCACCTGTTGCTACACCTGGAATGTGACAAACTATAAAGGTGTTGCATTTATATTCTCTGCCAAAGATGGAGGTTTTTGTACAGAATTTTCCATGGACGGCTGCAGGCAGTCCTTGAACATACTAACCATTAAACCATTAAATAACGAATGGCTGAACCCCAGTGGAGGATCGTGCATGGATCAATACCTACTGTAGGCCTACATCTAAACATGTGATACTCCTGGATGCGAGTTCCCTGTCACACTATACACTGTCCTGTCCCAGGTTAGGTGGGTTGTCATAGTTGCTGAGAGAATGGGTTCAGGATGGGTTCAGTGTTTTTCTCACAAATGTTCATCCTCGGTCCAAAATACAGTAAATGCCTGGAAGAGACCTATACTGGTCCTGATAAATGTCCTGTCTGGAGTGCCTATGTTTGCCATTTGGGAAAACCCATAAGATCCAGATCCAGAGGCAGGAGTCAACAGACCACATTGCGACAAGCACTGGGCTATTGGCCACCTGCCTTTGAGTACAGCATACATCCTACAAGCTGACAGGAAATCTGGTTGTTTAATGCACATCTGGGGAACCAGCGGTGTGCTGTGCACACTCCAGATGACCGAATATCATCCATGACCTATCTTTATCCTACCACTCACCAGGTGAATGATAGGATCAAGATCAAAGACTGATGTAACTATGGAAAACTAGGCCATGCAATATGTTGCTGATACCTTATGAGACACAAGACTGATAGATTGCAGCCCTGAGGATAAAGAATGAACCCCTTAAAATACTAATGTTGGTTTTGTGGTTTGAGATTCATGTGTTTCAGTTGGAAATGCTTGACAGAAATTGGCCTAAGAGAAGGGTTAGGTAGCCAGCCTTTTGGTCAAACGGTCAATTGGTCAAATACTAGTCTCTAAAGAAAACCCACAAGGGATGTTCTTGTTTTGATATTGTAGCCACTCTACTTTATTTTCACAGAAACCACCCAGACAAACTTGCTCGAATAATAAAAGAACAACTACCGAACCTAAAATGGCAAGCATTCATCATTTAAAGTCAGACTGGGTTTGACCGAGGACATCCCATTTCACTGTGGGACACAGGGACACAATTTGGAGAGAATATTTAAATACATATAACGTGTTCACTAAGTTATAATCCAGAATTGCTGTAGCTGTATTATTCTCCCCCATGCTGGCAGTGAGAAAGGAACTTTCCCGCGTGGAAAAGAGAAACTGGGAATGTTGGCCCCGGACTCCAGACATCTGGTTTGCCTAGTCCACAAAAGCGGCACTAAGGTACGTGTCATGTGTCCAGACAAGGGCAGCCTTGAGCTCAGAAAAATTAATTGACATCATGGCTCGGTTATCCCTCCCTTTGATGACTGCAGTTCTCCCTCTCTATTGGGTCTTATTAAACCATTTTGCTCTCAGCTGAAAGTGCTACTGCATGCATTATATAATGCTCAAGCAAAGTCAGAGAGACTTGAAAACGTATAATAATTAAATTATTTAATAGTCGGTCCCAAGCTCTCAATATAATCTAATATCCCCTTTTAAAATTGTACTAATGCATTTCAATCTGTGCCATTCATTGTTAGCACAAGCTCTCTTTAAGACTTTGTTACTATTGTAAAAGAGAAGCAATCCCTTATCTTGGGTCATCTGAGTGACTCTACTCTAGGCACTAAATCCACTGCAATCTAGGAAAGAAGTTATTTTGTCACCTATGCACCCGACCACCTGTGTGAGGGACTGCCTTCAATAACAAAGTTAATCGGCGTTGTGTCCTCACTTCACACACTGTGATTTATATCATTCATATCCGTGAGAACAATTCATTCAACGTGCAGCGCGGCTGGACATGCTTCTTATGGAAAACAGTCGGGATGGGGAGTAGAGGTACTGTAGCGTGTCTGGTCTCAGGGTTAGACTTGAACATCAATCCAATGCATCTGCTTGTTTGTTCATCTCAGTTTTTTTTTAAGCATTTTATTTTCCACAAATGGCAAAGTGTGGGGCTGATTCTCATAGCATCTGGAGCAGCTGGAAAACATCTCCAATAAGTTAAAGAGAGTAGTGTCGTAGCCTATACAATGTAAAAAATATATAATACAACATCATTAATAGATTGTGAGTTTTCCTTATGCTGCCAGATATCCCTGAACAGTCATTTAGTAATAATTAGTCGCACCTTCCACGTCCCAAGAACTTAAGAAATAGCATGCAGGTCATCGACTTCATATACATTCTAGGAAGTCATTATGTTTTGAATGTCTCCCCAATAAACTTCCTCCGCTACCTTGCCAGCCAAAGTAAAGCAAAAAGCTCACAAACAAATGAACAAATGGCCAATGAAGCAATAATTGACATTAATGTGGATTCCATGTGAGAATTAGTAACAGCGCGTGTTTTAACACCGCGGGATATCAGGAGAGATTTATGCGTCATTCATTGGCTGATGACCAAGAAAGTGAGAGCAGATTCTGTACAGCTAGAGATTCAGTTGAGTAGAAACATCCTAGGTCCCGCGTACGACAGAGCCGAGACACACTGGCAGACTTATCATCCAATATCACAGATCCTGTCACATTTATACAATCTATAACATTATAAAGTTAGCCTGACTTTTAATGAACCTCTCCCACTTTTAATTCAGTTCCTCTTAAAGAGACTTGAGAGAACTCCTACTTTTGGAGAGACAAACAAACAAATAAAAGTACCACAATGCCCTCACTACCTCAATCCATCAATCTGAGGGCGCTCACCTTACAAGTCTACGGCTCAAATTGCACTGATAATTATAACAAAAATGGCATGCTGATTTCTTATCAACCCCTTGTTCCCTCTGTGTGGAGGTCAAGCAGGGAGGTGTGAGTGTAGGAGGAGCCCTGGGGCAGCTCCAGTTAGTATACCAGCTGAGGTTTGTCCATCAAGGTACCGTTCTCACACTGCTGAGCAGACCCATCCCAAGACACCCAGCACATTCTATTAATACAATCTACATACAATCTATTAATAAAGTGCCATCTATCTATCTATCTATCTATCTATCTATCTATCTATCTATCTATCTATCTATCTATCTATCTATCTATCTATCTATCTATCTATCTATCTATCTATCTATCTATCTATCTATCTACAATAGCAAAGAGACTGTAAAACATCCAGAGAAAACTAGACTACACAGCTGAGGACATCAGTTGTGAAACATGACATGTGAGATATGAATTATCTTCTGGTCAGTGGGATGCCACTTTCTGAAGCTTGTTCATGTTTGCGTTCTACAGCCAATGAACTGAATGATTTTGATATTCCTCAGCTGAAATAGTAATTTCTGCCGAATGTCTACTGGAAAATCTGTGTAATCTATAGACCAATATTTCAATTTAGCCAAACTAATTGATTTAGGAAAAAAAAAGAACAAGAATATTTTTGTCCTTGCCCACACTGGCAAAGGTTGCATCATCACCCCTTTTCCTTTAATTGAATCTCCATAATGGAAAAATTATATAAAATGAAAACCACAATCGGTGCCCTGTGGTGTTTCAGTAGGCAGTGCAATGATGGAAGTCTGTTGCTAAATAAATAACTACTGATGAATGTACAGGTAACAGCTATTGCAGATACCATCTAATTCAATAGTTTGATGCACAATGCATGTATTTGCAAGTGTTGTTGAGCAAAACCATGATTTCATGAACTAATTCTTACAGAAAACACCACAGGACAGCATAACCAAATGAATGAGAAGCTCAAGAATATGGACTTGTCTATTACTAAAAAGTGAAATTATGAATTCCTCATATTGCATTCATTCATAAATCCAAGGGAAATGTATGTTATATAAATTCATAAATATCTCTCCTTACCTGTTACAGTGTATTTGTACTTTGTCCCACAAGCCCTTGCAGGTAAGATGAGGTGCTTCTTCGAGAACCCAAAATGAAATGATGTCTTGCTCTGTCCTGCAGTGCTCCAGCAAGGTGGCAGCTCTATCCTTCCTCCCTCAGTCAGTTCTTCATCTCTATTCAGCTCCTATGGCTCGGGCTGGGGTTCTTCTCTCCCCTACAGTCTGGAGAAGCTCTGATAGAGAGAGAGAGGGAGAGAGAGAGAGCGAGGGAGAGAGAAAGGCATAGAGAGAGAGCAGGAGGACACGTCTTTTAAAGTGTGAGGAGCCTTTGGGTCAGTCTCC
>CABFOP010014017.1:5711-18482 GCA_900683385.1 Anoplogaster cornuta
ATGTGTGTTTTTCTGATAATATCTCCTTCACAGGCAACATTAACCAGTCTCTGATGACACTGCGCACATGTATAGAAGTCCTACGAGAGAATCAGATGTGTGGCACAAATAAGGTTGGCTTCTTTTCAACTTATTTTTCTCTGCAGAGCAACATTACTACTCTTTATGTCCGTTATATGCCCATCAGTGGTTGCGTTCTCAGTAGGTGCACTGTGTCTTTGTTTTTGTCCAGATGGTGCCATACAGGGATTCAAAATTGACACATCTGTTTAAAAACTACTTTGATGGGGAAGGAAAAGTCAGGATGATTGTGTGTGTGAACCCCAAAGCTGATGATTATGAAGAAACTATGGTAAGAGAGTTGTTTTGTATTGTCAAATGCTGTGAATGATGTAAGGCAGTTCAAAGTTCATAATCGTGCTTCTTAGAAAGTAGTCCTATATCCCTTTCAAATCTGAACAGTTACACCATTGTTGATTAATTTGCCAACATGTTAAAGTAAATCATTGACATGGTTTGTTGTGTATTGCGTTTCATGGTATGTGTTCTAGCTGGTGATGCGCTTTGCGGAGATGACCCAGGAGGTGGAAGTGGCCCGGCCCGTCGACCGGACCATCTATGCCCTTGCAGCAGGACGTAGACACAGAAACCAGGCCTCCAGAGAAGAGCTGTCACCGCGCCTGGGCGAGCAAGGAAGCCCCAGTAATGACCTCTTGGAGTTTGTAATAGTAGCTGGCCTTGAGCTGGTCTCATGCTGTATTCATACATGGCAGAGCTCCATCTCAGAGATGCTGTCATTTCATTTGTGTAACTAATTCTAAACTAACTTTTCCATGACACATTCTGACCCATAGATGACCCGGCACTGCTGAATCAGCTCTTTGACAGCCTTCCAGCTCTGCCTCGTTGTGAGCTGATGGACCCAGCAGATGATCAGACGCTGCCCCGCCTCATTGAGGCTCTGGAAAGGAGGCATCGTATCCGCCAGATGATGACAGAGCAATTAAGAAAAAATGGTAAAAACCTATTTTCTACACAGTGATTGACAGAAGAGCTTTGTAGCCAGAGTCTGATATATAGGGAGGATGTGAACTGAGCTGCCTAATATAGTTTTCTTCATTACATTCATTCATTAATTCCAATAGGCATCATATTCAGTCTCTGGGTCATCGTTTTCTGGTGACCCCTTCAGAAAAGACGACTGAAATGTTAAGCAAATGAACTATTCGAGTTGGGGGACATACGAGTAGACCTGGGTCAACTTCATATTCCCTCCCTCTAATTCAAGTGTGATTGTGTACTTGTGAAAGTCATAATTTCACGTGATGCCATATGCTATCAAACTTCATCACCTATACGCTATCAAAGTTCACGGTGTACAGAAAATCATTCTCTATGTGTCACTCTATAATGTAAAACAATAATATGTAGAACAAACAAATATATAAAACAAAAGCAATACATAGTTTTTACTTTTACTTTCTCTTGCGCCATTTGGAAAGTAAGAGAAAAAACTTTTTGTTTGTTTTGTTATGAATGTATTTTTCTCCTATAGTAAGTAAATTATTTGGGCAAAAATGTTTTAGATATTCTCTTCCATATGCATTCACATACTTGAAGCATCTTGTCGCCTCCATGAGAGTTTGACTCTTTTGCAGTATAGATGGTAAACTGGCGCTGGTCTGCGTTTGGGCCCCTCTGGATATTGTATCTGAAGTAAGTAGCTGCTCACATCATCTATGCTCTTCCACAGCCAACACACTGAAGTCCATGCTGCAGGAGTCTGACAGCCATCTCAACACTAAGGAGAACTACATCCATGATCAGAGAGACAAGCTGAGCGAGAAGGACAAAGTCATTGCCAACCAGAAGATGGAGATGGAACGATTGGAGAAGAAATCCAAAATGCTGGAACAAAAGGTGTCCTGCCTAAGTCTCCTTTACACCATTCTCTTCTACTTAGCAATTTGGTCTGCATTACAACTTTTCAAACATGCTTCTGAAAGTAGGAAATGTCAATTCAAATGTAGTGTCTAAATAAAACACCTTTTCTGTAATGGCCTCATAATTTCTCAGTTTATTTGGAAGTCTTGTTGAAATTCTTCCTTCCTTTCAGATTAATATCCTGCAGAAGACCACCACCATCTATGAGGAGGAGAAGCGTTCACTCCAGCAGGAGCTGGAGACCCGGGAGCAAAGGCTGCAGAGGGAGCTGACCGAGAAGAGGCGCATGGAGCAGCGAATGCAGGGCATGGTTGCTGATGCCCAACACAAGTGGGAGAAGGAGTGTGTAAGTGTGATTGTTGATAGTGACACAACAATGTAGTTACGAAATATGTTTGCTATCTAAAACCTATTTTCTGCATTTTCAAACAATTTAAAATGATAAAAATGTTTGTTTTTTAGAATAGCAAAACCAAAAATGTCCAGTAATTTAGGGGGTGCATATACTGTATGGTTTTATTTTGACCAAAAATAAAATTATAATTTGAATATATATATATATATATATATATATATACTAAAATATAAGTTTGCCGACACTGTATATCCGACCGGTTGTCCTAGCTCTTTTCCCATTTTAGATTTTCTAAATCCATTAGTTAAAAGTTTTAAGATATTTTAAGTTAAAATACTATTTTAAGAAGTGGGTGGGACGCGGGAGCTACGCCCGTGCATGTGGTCAAAGTTAAAACTTGTGATTCGTCACAATGTATCATACATTCATATGCCATTTAATTTGAGTTCCACAAATTAAAAACTAAATATTTAATGTAGGAAAATGTGTTATTTTAGCTGAAGAGTATCAACATTATAGTATCAACTTCCTGTTGATGTTTTCCCCTCAGGATAGGCGAGTGAATGCTAAGCAAGTGGAGATGCAGAACAAGCTGTGGGTGAAGGATGAAAAGCTGAAGCAGCTCAAAGCCATAGTGACAGAAAGCAGCAGCAGCTGTCCAACTGAGCGTCCACAAAAGCCCGAGAGGCCCTCAAGGGAGCGAGATCACGCCGGCCCTCAGAAGAGGTCACACTCACCATCGGCATTCCCTGTGAGTTATTCACTCTGTACCACATCACCTGTCTGCTTCTTTGCAAGGAGTGATGAAACTGTTCACTAAGCAAATGTTGCAACTACTTGATATTATGGAAGGCTTATAGGCGATGTGTAAGTTGCATGCTCTTGCTGTATACAGCAGCTCCTTTTCTGTATTCTACTGTTGTGTATTTGTGTCAATCTGGAGACACCCCACACGGCCTCAATACTTGGCTCCATTGCTTCATCACTTTTCAGGATTTCAGCCAAACTTCCCGCCAAAACCCAGCCAACCTTAGGGCAGTTCAAGACCCACACCCCACCTCCTCCGCCTCCTCCACCACCTCCTCTTCAACTTGTCTCTCAGTAGCCTCCTGCGTCTCCGAGTGGGAGCAGAGGTTCCCTGTAGACACGAGGCAGGGTAGGCACCCTGGGACCCCCCAGAACGGGAGCCACACCCCTGGCCCATATCACAGCAGCAGCGTGGGTCGCAGGAGAGGCCAGCGGTGGGCCCCAGAGACCCCTGCTACGACTCTTGCCTATGGGCTAGACCTAGAGTCAGGCACAAGGGTTAGTGTGATAGAATCCCTAGATGTCCATTAGAGCAGTGGTCTTCAACCCAGTCCTCAAGGACCCCCTGTCCTGGAGGTTTTAGCTCCAGCTCTACTCAGGCACACCTGAACCAATTAAAGTATCATGAAATCCTGAAGCCTCTAATTGGTTCAGGTGTGCCTGAGTAGAGCTGAAGCTAAAACCTCCAGGACAGGGGGCCCTTGAGGACTGGGTTGAGGGCCACTGCATTAGAGTCTCTAGAGTCGGGTGTATGAAAGTGTGTTCTCTGACATGCTGTAGTTTAGTCTGCCTTGCCTTATAGAAATGAGTCATTGCATTGCATACATAGTTGTACTTGTATTTCTTGTATCCAGACTATAGGGCAGACTGATCTGTCACGCTTGTAAAACCTGTAGACCTGCATTTGTAGCTGTGTGCCTTTTCTAAGTAGTTTTACTATGCCTGTTGCCTGCTGCAGAGCTGCTTTCTAGACCCGTAGAATGACTTTCTGTGTAGCTTTAGTGAGGTCAACAGCACTACTACTTTCCAACACCCAAACCACACACCCCATTGTTTAGCCTGAATTTATTATTACTAAATGTAATATCTTCGGCCAAGAAGAGCACTGGCACTAAAACTACTAGTAGTGTTGTTTATTTGAAGGCATTGCCTGTAAATGCTATGGAGCCCAGGCATGGTAGCCGTGTAGCCGCATTTGACTTTTATTAGTATGCAGATATCCCATGGGAGCACGAGACATTGCTGGGTTTTGGGCGCCTAAGGAAAGGAGTGTACAAATGGAAGTCAAAATCCACATTCTATAATGAAGGTGGACACTCCTTAACGTACATATCTATCACCTCAAGTGCACGTCTTGCAGAAGGCCATCGATCCCTGTGTGCAGCTTCAGGTTTAGGTTCTGTGCAGTGGGTTGTGTACATAAAAACACCAGCGCGTGGTAATTAGGTCAGAGTATGAATTGGGCCCTAGGCGAATAGTGTGCATAATAGTGAGCATAATGTTACACTCTTTCAAAGAAAACATTATTATAGTAACGTTTCCAGTCGCAATGTAGAAATGCAGGTGCCAGTGTTGCTGACACTTGAAAACTGCAGCTGCTGTACGCCATAGAAGTGTCATATTAGGAGCATCAAATTATGGCAAGCCGGTTAAATCACCTTCACCCAGTGCGTTGGGGCCTAAACAGATCAACAGAATACCTCATGTCAAAAAATATCACAAAAGATTCGATCTACAATACATGCATTTACTAAAAACTTTATAAAAGTATGTTTCCACAAAACATTGTTCAAATAATGACCATGTTTTGAATTTGGACTACCACACTGCCCTTGGACAGGTGCCATGCCATTGTTCTTGAAGCAATTTCCCCAATTTCTCAATCGGATGTAGTCCTCTTTATTAATGGGATAGCCTGCATGCTATTACTTTTTAATTTTATATCACCCTTATGTCTGAGGCTTCACTGCATCAATCATCATGTTATATCATACCTTTTCACCTGTAACAATCATCTTTTTAGAATGCATGATCAGAAAAAGCACTTGGGTCTTGCGTAGCATGAGCTTTTCTTATTAGTAACACTCACTGTAGTGGGCTATCTTCAATGCAGTGGGTGTTTCAACTGCTTTATGAAAATGTATGTGTTGCTGGAAGACTATCACATTGTGTCTTTGAAGATTTTGCTTTGTGGCTTGTGATTTTATGACAACTACAGTGTTACAAACCTGGAAACCAACTAACAACATTGTTCCTGAAAATGTAGACGTATTTAAAAAAAAAGAAGAAGAAAAAAAAAGAAAGAAAAACATTTATCCCCCCCTTCACCTGCCTGTGTCTTCCAGTAGTACTTATATTTTCAAGACACTAACACCAACTAATCATCAATATTGACTACTAACCCCAACAACCCTTTTGTGGTCCTGTCACTATCATGTGAATAACTTCCTGGTTTGTCTTTTCCTCACATTGGGATCAGGTGGCCCCACCAGTTCATCAACGGCACAGGCGCTCACACTCTGCGGGTGGGGACAAATGGGTAGACCACAAACCATCCACTAATTTGGACCTAGACACTGTCATGCAGCCAATCATACCCAATGCAATCAAGGTGTCGACCCCCAACGAGAAAGCTCTGTCTAAATGTCACAAGTATGTGCTCAGGCATCAGGAGCTTGCCTCCGATGGGGAGATCGAGACCAAGCTGATCAAGGTAACATGATGAAACTCCTCAATTTGAGACTTCTATTCCTTAATTCTCTTTCTTGCATGGATTTGACTTAATCACATTGTAATCTGTTTCACATAGGGGGCCTGTTGCAACTTGTCATTGTAGCTGAGCAAGTTCTCAAACAATGGAGTGACATTGCTATTTATTTTGCTGTTATGTTAAAGTGAATATGGTCATTATTTGGTTCTCGGTTTCTATGTTTGCTTCTGTGTTCTCTTTCTTATTGGTTTGTTTACTTCCTCAGGGCGATGTGTTCAAAACGAGAGGCGGGGGACAAGCTGTACAGTTTACAGACATTGAGACGCTAAAACAAGAGTGCCCTATTACGCCAAGGTATTTGTCCAATCACGGTAGATGCAATATTGCACTTATCTGTCAGTGGTTATCTGTCGACTTGTTATACTGGAATAAGATACTTTGACTAATTAGTGCCAAATGTCATTCTTGATAAAGTTGTTGTTCTTAACTATTTTATTATTATGAGTTTGTCATGTGATATATTTACGATTTAAGGAGTTTGAGGAGTGGGCCATTAGCAAAAACGATTTGGCAGCATTAGTTTTGACCACTAACATAGGACATCTTTTTGTGTGGTAATACATGCCGTGTTGTAATGAAACTCCAAATGTTATGACAGTACGTGTGCATGCACACTAATATTCCACTATTATTCCGAATATGACTATTCTGAACTTGATAGGGGTCATGTAAACAGCATATTCCTTTTGAATATTCCGAATTAGGCCTGATTCCGAATTTAGCATTTTCCGATTAAGATGTGGGATATGCCCATATTATTCGGGTTTTAGGAGCATTCTTTGGACATGTATACAGCACATTCGGAAAATGCATGTAAATTGGGGGGTTTACCGCAGTTTGACATACGGCTTTGTGCCTGTTTACGGTCAACTTTGTGCGGTGTATGAGATGGATGCCCAAAAGAAAAGTACCCATTTCTGGACTTAAGAAGGAACAAACCTTCTTTTAAACATTATGATAGACTTTGGATATGTTATGATAGGTTTTTGGATATGCGCAAATATCGCAACACCGACCTTTTTAAGAAGGTGGTTGAAAGGATGAAAGAGGGAGGAGGTTCGCATGGTCGAACAAGTCCGCCACCGTTGGAAAACTTTAAAAGAAATCCTATTTTGATGCAACGAAGCAAAATGGCACAAGTGGCTTCAGATGTTCCACCTTTCCATTTTTTGACGTGATAAACGACATGTTAGGGCATCGACCCCCGTCAAACACAGCCGAGAATGGCGTCTATGCACGGCGGCATGTAAACAGGAATATTAGTGGAATATTCATTTTCATTAGCCATGTAAACAGTTTATAAGGAATATTGTCTTTTTCGGAATAAGGGCAAAAAACTGAATAATTTGTGCATCTAAGTGTTCACATGTTTTGTCCAGATAACTGACAAAGACCCTTTTTTCTTATAGTCGCAAGAGGAGATCGGGGTCTGGAGAAAGACAGATGGATGACATAGAAAACAGGGTAAGATGTCTGACAGTCTGTAACTGCTCTTTGTGTCATTGCTATTGACTCTGGAATGGATTTGACTACGAGTAGGGAAAGCATGTCAGTGGAAGCCTCTAGTTCAGAGGTAGATAGGAAGAAGCTTCAGGTTTGCTTGTGTGGCTGCCAGAAGGTAACAACCTTAAAGGGCCTTAGAATTCACCAAGGGAGGAAGAGGTGCTTGGTAGAGGGTACACAGGGACCCCACATTGATAATTATTTCTTAAGAAGTATGTCAAGTAAGATGGAGAAGATTAGTGCTCAGAAACCTAGAGTTAAGTGGCCTGGGGTGGCAGAAAGCAGGAAGTGGGAAGATATCAGCAGTGACTTGGTTAGGATGTTAGACAAGCTTAAAGGATCTGCTGAGAGTAAGCTGGAGAAAATGGGAGTTATTATTTATGAATATGGTGAGAGGTTTGGCGTCTCTGAGAAAAGGAAGAAGCTAGAGGTCGAATTAGTTAAATCCAGGCGCCAACAAGAGATACAGATTTATCGGGGAGAGAAGAGAGCTTAAGAGGCAGTGGAGGAAGGCTACAGAGGTTGAGAAGGAAGGTATTAATTGTTTGCAGCTAGATGTGAAGGAGCGTTTGGCAGTGTTAAGGAGAGCAGAGAACATTAGGAAAAACAGGAAAAAGGAAGAGTGAGCTGGAATAGCATTCTACAAGGATCCATTTAGATTTGTGAAGTCGTTATTTAGTAAGGAGAAGAATGGCAGCCTTAGGGCATCCAAACAGGAGCTTGAGGGATATTTGGAGGAAGTGCACAAAGATAGGGAAAGGGTTAGAGAGATACCACTCCCCTCCGATATTACATATATTGGTGAGATAGACAGTCAGTGTGATGTTAGCCCACCAAGGTGGAAAGAGGTTCAAGAGATAGTGAGGCCTGCAAGGCCCTCTTCAGCCCTTAAGGGCCTAATGGAGTCCCCTACCGGCTGTACAAGAGTGCTCCAGATGTGTTGAGGTTTTTATGGAAGCTGATGAAGGGAGTCTGGAAGAAGCAGGTTATTCCCAAGGCGTGGTGCAGAGCAGGGGGAATTAGTGTTGCATGGTATACTGAAATTTCGGTACTTTTTCGATACCTTTTTGTTAAAAACGGTTCATTATTAGGATTTCCCAACGTCTGACATGGGTAGCTGGCGATTGGTGCCATTTGAGGAGTGACTCCGTAGACCTATGACGGTGTAGCCTGATGTCTCCTATGGTGTTGTATCTGATGGTGGTTATATCACTCAGTTGTTTGGCTGTTTTTAATTGGGCTTCTACAAGTTTTTAGCTTGGATTATGGTACAGGGGATAGTAACATCTTGTCCTGTGTATTAATGTATTGTGAGAGTTGGGAAATGTACTGTAATATATATATAATTATTCACTGAAATGCATGAGCATACACTTGGAGTTTTAGTCAACAACCTTTTCTCCCAATAGGTTCCAATGGTGAACACGAGTTCAGCCCATGGCTATCAAAAGTAAGCAAATTAAAGTGCATGTCTGTGTTTTCATGTGTCTAACTGTATGTTATAGATGACATTCCACCTGATGATGTGGAGCTAAAGTAACATACATTAATATGTTTTGTACCTTTCTTTCTTCCAGACGTAGAAAGCCTTAGGTGGTTGGACACATTTCCCCTTGAAAACATGCTGGATTAGTTATGTGCATTGAACCATTGAAGCAAAATTCACTTAAAACAATGCATATTTTTTAAGTCAGAAGATGTTTCTACTATATGTATTTTTTAGACAGGTGATTATTGTGCGTGAATTTCATTTAATCATAATCAAAGGCATTGATCAAAACAAACTAGAATATTTAAATTGTACTTTGGTGGAATTAGTTTATATATTTGTTTTTTGTATTTTGTTTTTGAAATGCCAGAATTATTACACTTTTTAAAGACATGCTGATATTGAGGGCTCAGAAAATTCTGTGATCTAGTCAATGTTTTGGTATTACTTCAACTTTTCTTCTTTTTTTCTCATACCCAAAGATTATTTAGAAAATAAAAATGTTGTTTCTCAATCTGATGTAGTCCTCTTTATTAATGGGATACCTTGCATGCTTTTACTTTTTCATTTTATATCACCTATGTCTGAGGCTTGTAGATTTTTAAGTAGATTTGGGTGAAATTGATCTCCGACTTACTATAAATAAGTCTTATGAAGGAACTTTTGATTTTTGTTTATTGAAACTACTCCTAATATGTGTAGGAATTATTTTTGGTGGCAGTAAATTTATTCAAACACCAATAAAATCTCTTGTCATCCATAGAAATTCCAGGGCTGTAATCCATGGGTCATCTGAAAAGTCTACAATTATTTAAAATTAAGTATTAAAATGTCTTAGGCTTTGCATTAAAATGTCATAAATGTGGTTTTCTGAAACATGCAATGACTAAGAACATGGATTGCTTAATTATCAGCTAATGTAAATCAGAATAGATGAATTGGTATGTTGGAATATTGTAAGGACACTACTGTCCAGATCTTGCACTCCTTATTTTTAATTGCTTTTAAGTAAGAATTGACATGGACAGTAGATGTGGAGTTGTCTGTCCCTGGGCGCCGTAGTGGGCTGCCCACTGCTCCAGAAATCAGGATGGGTCAATTGCAGAGAGCTAATTTCCCTGGCCACCCTCCCTGCATGCAGTACGTGTTTGGCGGTCTCCACTACTGTGCATGCTGTGTGTGTGACATTAACGTGGAAGTGTATCTACCCAATATTAGGCAGGTGGTTTTAATGTTATGGCTGATCGGTGCATTGCATTACTTCAGCCCCTGACTGGAGATACATTGATCCAAGCTGACCATCTCCCTGCACAGTTTCAAACTTGCATTGGACAGAAGTAGTTGCGTGACAGAGCCTTTGAATTCCCACATGACCATTCACTTTTATTGCATTTTCTTGTTCTTTACTGTTAGTTTGTATTTAGTAGTTTAAGACGGTGTTCATATTTAGTAGGGCCTCTATTGTCAAAGTGGGGAACATGTACACCTGGTGGTATGTGAATCGATGTAGGACTTACACAAAATGAATCTGATTTACCTTCCCAAACAGTCCTGTTGAATAGCTGATTTCAGTATCAGTAATAAACATCAATGCATGCACCCTAGTGTAACAAAACATAGTGAGCGGTGCTGGGGGAACTCAGTAGGGTGTAGACCGATGATGCCATTAGGACCACATCATCTGCAAAGAGCAGCGATGCAACCCTCAGCCCACCGATCTGCAACCCCTCTCCCCCACGACTACGCCTCGAGATCCTGTCCATGAATATCACAAACAGGATGGGTGACAAAGCGCAGCCCTGGCGGAGGCCAACCCCCACAGGGAACGAGTCCGACTTACTGCCGAGGACCCGGACACAGCTCTCGCTTTGGGAGTACAAAGTATAAAGACAATTTCTACTAATACAACCGAAAATGCTGCTCAGAATATTGCTCGTATTACCTTTAATACAGTGCTTGGAATTAGTGTTTTACCACTTGTTTCAAGAGATTTCTCACTTAATATATCTAGATATTTTTTCTTATTTCAAGACATCTTAAGTGTAATTATCTTACTGCACTGGCAGATAATTTGACTTGTTTCTAGTCTGTATTTATTTCTTAAATTTAGATAGTTAATTTTTGCAGCGAAATTCTGGGAGATGGATTTCCTGAATGCTTTCCTCGGTTGTAGCGAGCAAAGAATGGCGAATTACAGCACCGAACCCCGCCGAAGTGAAGACGGGTGTGGGAAATGTGGTGTCCAGAACTCTGCTTGTCCGTTGTAGCTTGGTTAGTGTTTTTTTTTTAGGGATAACCAGTGGTGTGCAGTCAGGTGAGGCAGGGTAGGCAGCCTCACCTAGGCTAATAAGAAAAAAGAAAGAAAGAATTGTTTTTTTTTCCAATTTTATTTTGATTGTTGATTTATTGTTGTAAGACTGAAAAATAAAAACGTAAAATTTGTTGTTTTAATAATATAAAAAATGCCCCTATTCAAAGCTGCCATGTGTGAATCCATGCGGCTGAGGCAGACTCAGAAGACAGTCGTACCAGTGGTTCCAGCACTTGCGTCTTTCCTGCATGCTGGCGTGCACCTGCCTCACTCCTCCGGCCTGAATCAATAGTGACCACCTGAGTTCCTCCCAGGTAGCTCCCCTTCTTAACTCGGTGAACCCGCCACATGTATATTACATTTTTGTCCAAGTAAATCAATTTTAAGAGATGTATCTTTCGATAATACATTGAAACGTCCTCCTTTTTGTAGGACGCTTGGCAGTGGGTAGCGGGTGACCTCTGCTGGTCACTTCTGGAACGAGTTTCTGGCTGAGCGTCCACATAACCAAGTATTTATAAGCGATACAAAACTAAAATATATCTTAAATAGTTCACGTTATCTCACACTGAATTTACAGGCCACCTTTGTTCTCTTTGCTTTTTTATTAGGCCTACTTTTATTATGACATCTTTACCCCTCACTTCCGCTTCCCCCCTCCCCCCGCTGTCTGTTCGGTTCGGTCCACTCTGTCCGCCGTTTTTCGTTATTCAGTTCAAAAACGAGTTTCCAAAAAACAAATTTGCACCCGTTTTTTGAATTTGGTTTCTCGTTTTTATTTTATTTTTATTCTGCTCTCAGCTGACACACACTAAATGACATTATGAAAATTACAACTGCCCGGTTCCTGATGTTGACAAGTTGGATAAATGTAAACAAAATGGATTATGAATAGACTTTCATAATATTGTGATTCAAATGGAATTTTTTGGACTGTTCTGACTTTGAAATGGCAACACATTATTTATTTATTTTTATTGTAAAAGTGAGTTTTATGGATTATGGATTATTTGTTGGCCCAAGAATACAATTTGTGTTCTGTTTTCATTGTCAGAGTTCGTTAGACTTACATTTGTGTGTGCTAATATTCAATTTCAAATGCTTGCCTGTTAATGTTCTTCATAAGATAAAACGAAATTCATCAAATGAAACAGTTTGTAGTTATAGCAGAGACGTGAGAGCAGGTTGAAGAATCAAGTGGACTAAGCTGCAATGTGAGCACGCGCACGCGCGGTGCATCCGGCCCGCGTGAGGTCGTATTTACTTGAATCCGGTCCGCCACCTGAAATGAGTTGGACACCCCTGCTGCTTTATACTGGTATAAGTAGAAACTTCACATTGTGCCGTGTACTGACAGATTGTATTTAAAAGTGATCAAGTCAGTTGGGGACTTGACACGTTTCAACTCGGTAGGTAAATCACACATCTATATATAAAACACAAAGAAAATAACAATTAGACAATAAAAGGTGGATAAACTAAATAGAAATAGGAATAAAAATAATGTATGAATATGAAAAGCAGCAGGATCAACAACAGTAAATAATCCTAGACATGCATCAATATATATAGAGATGTACAGGTAAAAACGT
>CABFOP010014203.1:3350-14046 GCA_900683385.1 Anoplogaster cornuta
ACAGAGAATACTGTACTCTCAGCCTGCTATCAAACATCAGGTCACCATGAAAAAGATAGCAGGCTGAGAGTACAGTATTCTCTGTACCACATTCTCATCAGAATAAAACCATTACAGGAAACACTTTTATAAAACACCGCTTTTCAAGTTCAAGCTACACGAAGCAGCGTCTATTCAACGGGTGACACAAAGGTAAAGAAAGTGGAAAAACAAAGCCTCTACTGGAAATTGGTTTTACGCGGAAGAAACATGACATATTGTCCAGCAAAAGCTACTTGAACTTTCATAGAGTAAGACTTGGAAGAATGATTCAAGGGAGCTAAAGGCAGAACGAGCGGCGAGAGCGTCTCCGGAAGGTTATCCAGTTCTCCGCAGCGCCTCGACAGCGCCATCGTCTGTCCTCGTCCTCCCGCTAAGACTTTGACACGATGTGGTAGAAAACTCTGCAGTCCTCCTGAATCCCTTTTTTTGCGTTTCCTTCAGCGTCTCTCCACCCAGCAGACGCCCGCAGTACCCATCCCTCAGCCGAAGACTAACGGGAGTGGTTGTGAACCTGGAGCGGGAATGTTTCTGTGCAGTTTGTCGAGAAAATCTTCCATCTAATTCCACCAAGAAAAACAAAATGATCCCTCTTCATATAATTTCTCCCTCCTGAAATAAAAGACGAGGGAAGTTAAAATATATGTCCAAGTTAAGAGGAAAATCCTTTCTCTCGATGTGCTCAATTTCACATTCTCTTCCCCTTTTTCCTCAGAGTAGTGTCCTCTTTCTCCCAGTGTCCAGACCTGTGGAAATGTTGTAAGGGGAATCTTACTCCTTGGAGACGTTGGCGATCCTCTTGACGGCGTTTCTCCTTCACGATGTGAAATCACATCAACGCCCCCCTTCTATCCTTTCATTTCAAATGGTCAAACGTCCGTATTTCCCATTTGTCCTTCGAGAAAACGGTCTCTTCTTCCTGGACCTACAGTATTCTATCTATGTCCTTTATTCGAGGTCAACGGTCACACATCTGGTCCTTGGGGTCATAGGTCGGTGACCTTGTTCTCCACGGCGGCAGCTATCTGTTGCAGCCTGTAGCCCAGCTGCATCTTCTGGGCTGTGGGGTCCTCCTCCAGGGCCGTGATGATCTATCAAGAGATGGATGAATGTCACTGCTTCATTCCTATTCATTCATACTGCATGTTAGTGAATTTTAAGGATACTTACCTGATCATAGTATTTGTTGATGTACTTGTACAGCTCATGTAGTGCCACAAGATAGTTGACCTCTCCAGCATAATTCTATATAGAGAGGGTGGGATGTAGACAGGGAGGTGGTGGTGGGGTGTGTGAAAGGAGACTGTTAAAAACCTGCATTGTTCACCGATTCATTTTTCATTTCAAACACCGGATTCAAGTATCTTCAAATATTTCACGCGTTCAGCCGCAGCTTGGTGCGGTAAAAAAGGTTTTAGCGAAATGGGAAAAGAAAGTGTCTAACAACGTACACGGGAGAGTTCGGCAAGCGCCGAGTTCATTTCCTGGTCACTGGCGGAGATGGTCTGACGGATGTCTGCATAGTACCTGGGGAGAGAGGAGGGAGAAGAGGGAGAGATATAGGGGAGAGTTGTATGAAATCGCCGTTAAAATAGAACTTGATAACATATACTCTGTACTTTAAATGTTATTTAAAGCTGACCTGGCCAGCCTGTGAGCCATTTATACCAAAGGATACCACACTCAATTATGGAGGATGCGACGTCTCTCTCTACTGCAGCTGCACTTTGTGATTTACTTTGTGAAGACGGTTTTATTTCTACATAAAAATGCGCTGCAGCTTTCATATATCAGCAGTGTAATATACAGGGTTTAACGTGCAGCAAATAGTGGTAAGTGCAGCACCGTCTGCTTTCAGAGCATCCATGCATGGAAGCCAGGCTTAGTTTACCCTCTGTCTGGCACTGACAGATTGTCCCAGGCCTCTCTCCTTCTCCCCCTCCCTCCCTCTCCCTTCTGCTTTGCCAGGGTGTTTTAATGCCTGAGGTCAGTGGGGCGACCGGCTGGCGAATATTCTCACCTCTCCACCATCTGTTTGTAGCGCGGGATGTCTCTGGCGTACAGCAACTTGTTGATAGGAGAGTCCTGCGGATGGAGGACAGATGAGAAAAATTACATACCCAGAAAGGCATGAGCCAGGTTGTTGATTAAACTAGGGGTCGAGGGACGAGAAAGGCTTGCGGGCTCATTACTGGTGGGTCATCACATAATAAGAGTAGGTCTAGAAAACAAACCCTGAAATAAAAAACTGCAAAAGATGCAGTATCATATTATAGTATGGTAGTTCAGTAATGCATGCAATTAGTATGTGAGCTCACCCGTCCCAGTTTGTGGTCAGCGATGGTGCAGGAATCCATAAAGGTCTGGGCAATGACGGACAGAACGGCGTCCACGTGGTCCGTGGCCTGAACGTCAAAGATGAACTGCGGGTTCTTCAGGATATTGATCCAGAACCGCAGTGGTAAACTGGTCGGGAAGACAGAGGAAGCCAGCAGTTAGCTGTTTATATATCAAGACGGCAACTTTAAAAGAGAGAACCAGTGTTCTACTGTATAAGGCCTTCACTTCGATGGACCTCTAGGGGTTCATCAGACTAGAACCGTAGGAGAACCCCAGAAGGTCCTTTTGAAGAACCTTTTCATAAAGGGGTTGTGAGTCCTGCTGGTACATCCAGGAACTTCTAACATTTAGGGGGTCTTCAAGGAACCCTTAATAGATATTTCTCTTGTATAGGAACTCCAAGGTACTTATTGGACTCTGTGGATCTTAGAAGAACCACCTACATTTTAGAATGTAGCATGTTGATGGTTTTAAGAAACATAAAGTCAGCATTGCATGGGCAGTCAGCTATATATTCTGTATGAGTTGGCTTCCGGTTGAAACCAGAAGTTCTCAAACCATTTTTTCCTCAGACCAAAATTAAAGCACACCACCAGAAGTTGGCCTGCAACCCATTTTGGCTTTGGTTTCAAGAAACGGTCGAGACAAAACGTCCTAATATTTTGCAAGGCGCTGCTGGGTTATTTTTTCTTACCTGTTGGTCTTCCAGATGTGAATGGTCTCGGGGTCTGTGATGTTGTGCTGCAGAGCCTGCTCATCCAGCATGTCGAAGAAGTATTTGACCGCCAGGGGGACGGGACGACTGGTGCTCAGGATCGCTGTGAAGAGATCGTCCACAAACTTCTGCAGCGTGCCCTGAGACAGAGTGGAGGGAGAGAGTGTCATTCCGCAACTACTGTGACTATTCTGCAATGGACATACAGACACAGAGCCACGTGGGAATTCATGCTACACCGCTTATAGTTTACACACTTTTTGTAGGAAGATTTTTACCAATAGTGATTTTTTGCAAATGGCAAGAATTGATATGTTTGTCATGTGCCTGTGTGTATCTGATTACACTGTGATTGTTTTTCATGTGTGACAGTGCATGAGTGTGGTTTCCCTGAAAAAGAGCCAAGGGAGAGAAAATGAACAGGCCTGGGTTATCTTGGTAGCTGAGTCTGTTAAGCTTGACATGGCATTACTTTGAATTTCCCGCTCATTTTGTTGTTGAATGACTTCATTCTCATTTTTCTTTTTTGTTCTCCACTTGTATGTGTATCTACACTGGACAACAAGTAATAAAATCCAAATCAAGGTGTACTGTACTGTATTATGTTATTAAAGCTGCAATATGTCACTTTTTTCCACATTAAAATAACAAATAAATGATCAAATTGTGTCATCTGGTGCATGGGTGTGTGTGTGTGCAATATGTGAGCACTATAGTGGTGAGTACCATGGCCATCATCACTGTTACCTTCATGGAGAGCAGTCGTGTGAGGTAGATCTCGGGGATGGCCTTGGCCCTCTCTCCCCCCCTCTCCCTCAGGCTGCCTCTCCTGTGCTTGGGCAGCTCGGCCTCCTCGTTGGCTTTCACCAGATGCCAAAGCCTGACGCCTCCCTCCTCGCCGTCATCCAGCATAGGGGTCTCTGATAGGGGGAGCAGCAGAGTAAGATCAGTGTGTCTGCGTTGTGGTGGGGGGTCGGTGGGGCATTAACCCTGTCAGTGAGTTATCGGTTAGCTTGACACATGTCAGTGTTTCAAAAACATCTGCAGACGCGCTTGAGTTATCAACTGCGATGGCACATCCTCAGTGTTAGTTCCCACACTCACTTGGACATCAAATTCAAAGACTTTTCAATGACTTTCAAGGTCTTGGTGAAACTCAAAAACTCAAAATCTGCAATCATTCATTTTCAACACAAATATCCATCACAGGGTTTTCCTCAGGATAGTGTTGATCCTCAGATGAAGAGAGCTCCAGAGGGCTGAGGCATGTTGATGAATTTGCCCGTAATATTTTGATTTTTTTTTTAAATCGAGTACTTTCAAGGCCATCCATTCATTTTCTAAAACTTTAAACCCTTAGAGCCTGTGGGAACCCTGTCTCTAGCTGGTTCCCATGAATTTGTTTACATTCAAACGCGGTTTCCTATTGCAGCAGTGCTTCACAACTCTAGTACTGCCTCTAGGTGAGCGCCTGTAAGGGATAAACACGGTCAAACAGTAACCTCCCCTGGTTATTTACACTCAGGTCAGCTAGTAACGTCTGGCTGCCTGGATCAACATTTGTTTATAGTTACATTTGGACATGCAACTGCACATGCACACAGACATGAGTGCGTATGAGACTCACTCTCTCCAGGCATGTAATCGTGGCTGTCGTGAAGGTGGTGCTTGTTGTTTCTGGGGACCAGGGCAACCGTTGCTCCGTCAGGGACCTGCACCGCACACAGGTATCACAGCTTTACTTTACTTTAAACTGGTGCATTGAGAAGAACTGTGTCTAGGCTAATTTCACTGGCCAGTGTGTGTGTGTGTGTGTGTGTGTGTGTGTGTGATGCACTGACCTTGTAGTGTTGTAGTGTATTGAGGCGCTTCCAGGAGCCTTGTACTACCGATGTCAGGTCCTCATCTGATAGGATCAGGTGACCTGCAACACCTGCACGCCACTCTGGAGGGAAACACACATATATACACATGTATGGCTTGTTCCTTGACTGCCACTGTGGAAATGTGCAGTGCTTGAACTTGCTTTCAAAATGGACAGAGACAAGCCTTCAACTTACAGTACAGTCAGGTGCTGAGGAGAACCCTGATCTTGTGAAACATCATGGACTTACCAAGGTGTACAGAGTCAATGTGTGGCCTCTGGGAAAAGGAGGTGCCCTTCCAGGTTTGTTCCAGAAGCTTCTCCTTCACCTGGGTGATGGTATCACAGTCCAGGACCTTGGCCGGCACCGTCTGGGTGGTGGCACCGCCGTTGGCCCCTACGGCCGGCGTCAGGACATTCAGGGTCTGGGAGGATGTATAGGAGGACTGGGTTACTGGGATAACGACATACACCGTTGCACAGAAGGTGAGTTTATGTGCATGGCTCAAACTTGATCTATCAGCGATGCGGTGTGTGTGTGGCTGTGTTAATATGCATCCTTGTGTGTTCTAACCAGCGTGCGGTACTCCACGTCCTCTCGTAGCAGGCGGTTGTCGTTCAGCGTGTACTTGGCTTTTCCTGTCACGGCGTCCACAGGTCCCTTGTCCACCTGGTGCTTTATGGCTCTGAAGAGCATGTAGAACGACTCCCCTGCTGATTCCTAGTCAAGCAGAAATATGGCAGGTCAGTCACCTCTTAACAGATTTTCATACAGAGTCACGAGCTGAGTGTCCCAACTAGTGGCTTCCCCTTCTTTTGAACCGAAATTGGGCACAGGGCGTGTGCAGGTAGAAATGTAATCAAATAAGAAAATAATTTCATTGGTTTTAGAGGAGAGTTTTTTGTGTTCTGAATGCAGTTTCAGAGATGTTAACATCCCTGAAATTCTAGACAAACAGAACAGGACATAAGTAAATAAGTAATAAAACTAACCCTTTTTTAAATACTAACAAAAAATAAATAAAGCAATTAACTTACAGTTGTTATTACAGTTACTTACAGTTGTTACTTAAATATGTCACTAGCACTTAGATAGTGAATGCACAGACAAACAATATAGATGGAAGGAGTGTGAGTGAAGAGGATGTAGCACCATCCCAAATCTGAAAACAATTTAACAGCAGTATTTGTTGTAGAAGCCCCCCACCCTGTGGCCTCTATTAGTACTGCAGGTATTTTACATACCCTCAGAAAGGTGAACAGACAAATGGACATCCAGTTTGTCAGAAGCTTCTCGACCACTGATTCAGTTCTGGGGGGGAAAAACCAACACATATAATGAATGGATGTAGAAAATCCCATATACAACCTGTTCAATACAAAAAAAGATATGATAAGTAACAACTTCCCCCTCACCTCCTGAGCATGAGCTTGGGGTTCTTGGCCACATACTGTTCCACAAGATCGTTAAGCAGGGTCTTCAGGATGTCCGTGAAGTACTCTAGTTTACCATGCAGCGCTACAGTCAGCAGCGAGGCCACGTAGGCCCGGTCCCTGGGGGAAAACGTCCGCTGGACCTCCAGAGTGTGAATAAACTGGAGGGACAACAGGGACAAGAAGATGCTGGTCAGAACTGTACTACCACTGCGTGAGAGGCAGTTACCGTGATTTAGGATTATTCCTAGTTGAGATTCTTTCCTCAGAATTTCACTTTCTCTAGCTAGTTTACTTTCTCCTACTTCTTTGATTTTACTGGCAAAAAGAGGAGACTGGAAATCAATGCTATTTGGTTTCCCTGATCATTCACAGAAGAGGCAACTTGCGTGATATTTGAAGGTAAGAGAGAGCGCCAACCATCAATTTTGTGGGTGTAACAGAAACGTAATGTACTGAGTAGTGTAATTAATTACTGTTACCAGGGAGTAATAAGTTGTGCGCTATTTTTGAAATTAGTAACAAGTAACAAAGTACTTTCTTTTCAGCAGCAGAGCTGTCTATGGCTCCCCAGTGCTTCAACCCTAATGGCCACCCTCTGAAACAAAATCCTTTCTTAATACCCCATTCCCCTTAAAAATCATGATCCTGTTGCCCAACCTTGGTGAGAAAGAGTTTGCTGTTGAGTAGGTTCGACAGCTGAACCAGCCCATGCTCCACCGTCTGCCTCCGACTCTCCGGCACATCCAAATCTCGTCTCAGCGGTGAATCCTGGTGGCCGGGGAAGAAGATGCGCTCGGCGTACGCCCGGTACTCCAGGAAGGGAATCCCCGAGCCCACCAGATCACTGGACATGTCCATCATCTCGGTCATTAGATCTGGGGGAAGGAGAGGAGGGAGGAGAGGAGGGAGGAGAGAGGGATGGAGACAAAATGGCAAAGGGAAAGAAAATGAGGAAGGAAGGGGAGGAAGTAGCAGAAAGATGGAAAGGAAAAGAGTGAGGAGTGAGAAGAAAAGGAGATAGGGGAATATATGCAGGTGTGTTAAAGAGAAGAATGAAACTATTTTTAATTCCCTCAACATGATTTGAAGTCTGTAAACTGCAAAGGAATAGGAGCAATTTGCACTTTTCGCATAGTCCTGCGAAAGTGTAATTCATTCCACAATGTGATGAGGAAAATGAGGAAAATGTCCAAACTGAGGTTTGCTGATTCAAAAACTTAAACTTTTGTTTTGGTGATTTTTGAACTGCAATTAAGAAAACTGCATCGGTAAGCCTCAGTTTAGATATTAGATAGATATTTTCCTTATTTTGGACCAGTGTGAGGCTTGCTCTCATTTTTACAAGTTGGTAAACTGAAAAGGTCTGTACCTGTGAACTCCTTCTTACAGCGGTCTCTCACACTGGTCTCCAGGTTCTCCAACTGGATCTGGACCTTCTTATAGTCCCTCATGGCCTGTTTGCTCTTCCTCCTGACAAACACATTTAGGGAAATATACTGTATAAAATAGTGCTGTGCTTACTATCCACATGTTACTGGGAGAGGAGTGAGGCAGGAAGTGATTGAAGTGACAGTTTTTACCTGTATATGAGCACTATGATGAGCACGATGAGCGCCACTATGGAGGCGCCCACCCCGACTCCGACCTGGGCCTCCAGAGGAAATGTGGACTGGCCCTGGCTGTCGTATTGCACTCTGCCCAGGGAGAAGTTCAGGTTCCCCATCTGCACCTGGACGGTACAAAGACAAAGCCGATCGAGGACAGGGTTACCGGTGGTGTGGTCACCCAAGAGACCTTTCCTACAATTCTGGTATGTGGTCAAACACTATTGCTCCTCTATATTGGTTTGTTGGTACATCCTTACGTCACCCATTGGTTTGTGGACTCCAGTTTTGAAGCCAAGAGTTTGGCGATATGGCCGTTGCCATCTTTGATTTGAACGTCGCCATCTTGGAGCTTTGGAGCCGGAAGTGGCTGGCTACTGGCTATTCAGACGAGAGGGCAGAGCTGGGAGGGAGCGAGGGGTGGATCTGACCAATCAACCTGTCTATCACAACGTAGCCACGTCCTTAAGCATACGCTGCTTTATCGTCAAATTTAAATTAAATGAGGACATAATTTACAAAATGAACATCATTCTGTATTGAAGAAGACTTCAAACTAGCGATTGAGACCATAAACTCATTTGGAAAACGTTTACTGAGGTTATAAATCAAGTGAGAAGTAGGGCCATTTACCCATTGACTTGTATTGAAACCGGTTTCTTTTTGGAGCCAGAGAGATCGCCCCCTGATGGCCATTAGATAGAATGCAGGTTTAAGGCACTTCCGCATTGGCTTCATTTCAGAGGACCGGAACTCCCCGTCTGGTGTGGACGTGCATTGAACGTGGATTTCAGGTTCTCGGGTAACATTTACTCACTGTGAACTCGGGCAGGCTGTCCACGCCCTCCAGCTTCCTGCTGGCCGTGACTGAGGGCTGCTGGGCCGGCGGTTCACAGTACAGGTGGTTGTGGGTCAGGGTCTTCACCGCACACACCCCCTCCCCTATCAGAGCCACCACCTCCTCCTTGTAGATGGCCAGGTCCAGGTTCTCCCCCTAGGGAGGACAGAGAGGGGGACATTTTTTTCATCTACATTAGCACATTATCTCATAGGCGTCCAGTGAAAAGGCATGCATGCATGTAGATAGTTTACAGTGCAGCTTGGGGCAGAAGAAGAAAATAAAGTATAGCTCCATAGTATACAGTATCGCCACCCACCTCGACGGAGATGATGCTGCCCGGTTTGTGGTGGTAGGGCTTGCTGGGGTCGTTCTGGTTCAGCGGGTAGAGCACCGGGTTGGGCTCGTAGCTGAAGGCTTCACTGCCCACGGCGCTGAAGTCAAAGTGGAGGCTGTCCAGCAGGAAGTGGACTTTGACCCGGGCCCTCCTGGCCTCTGGACCCACCGCTGGGGTCGGACACAAGATCAGGGAGGAGCTGCTCACCGTGCAGTGAGACTCGTACTGAAGCCAATGATGGAGAGAAAAGGAGCAATGAAAAAGACAGTATAGGGGAAAGTAAGTTTGTTCCTTCCTTCCTTCCTTCCTTCCTTCCATCCATCCATCCCACACAAGCGTACCTGTGTGACGTGACAGAGTGTCCCCCTGGGGCAGTCTGGCTCCGGGACGATCCTCCTCCATCTCTTCAGCGGACCCTGGCGATTTTGCCCTCCGTCCTGGTTTCCGCTACTCCTCCTCCTCCCCCCAGTGCTCCTTCTCTTCCGGGGAGGGAGAGTGTCGGGAGGACTGAGGGTGACTCTGATCTTTGGCTCTTGGACCACATCCAAGTTCTGGCCGGATACTCTGATGATTCTGCCGCCCCTGGGGAGGAGAACGGAAGGAGATGGTGGTTATACGGCAGGGAAACTACTTTTCCACAGGGAATGTACTCCTGGTAGTAAAACAGCATGTTATGTTTGCATAACATTTTTCCTGTAATCACATAACAACCAGACTTCATCAAATATCATTTCAAATTACCGTTTAGCTTTAAAGCTTCTACAACTTTGCAGGTGATCTACCTATAAGTTGAGCAATGGCCCAATCGACAGTTTGCTGTTCACTTTTTTTAAACCTCGGATCTGTTACGGCCCCCAGTTACACCTCTGACCCCTTGACCCTTTAAGAGCCTGAGTGCAACCATAGATCCCTGTGCAGGGTATGTGTGTGTGTGGTCATTCCTAAAGACTTCAAGAGACCAGACCGTCGCTGTCAGAGCAAAGTACCGTTAGGAATGCCTTCCCTGAGGAGATCAGGTCGGCAGAATCAGCCTGGTCTTTTAAATTAATACTTACCTAACTAAGATGAAAGGTGATTTCACCATCAGGGCCCCAATACAGAGGAACTTCGGCTAGCTAATTCACTATCGTCTTTTAAAAAACACTTGCCTTGCTTTTCTGTTTGATCTTGCTCAATTTGAACGTCTAAAAATCACTCTACTGTGATTCACGCCCACCTGAGGAAGCTTTTGGACGGAGCAGCCATAGTGATGTTTGGGTTGGGGGTGTAATGATACATCACCCCCTGCAGGTGGCGCTCCGCCCCACCAAACCGCACAGTGATGCCGTGTTCCCCGGTTCTGTTGCTGCCTCCGGTCAGGCAGCTGATCTGATCCTCCTGGATGTTCAGCCTGGACAGACGGGGGGGGGGGGGCAGAGAAAAACATTTTAAACCACCGGCATGAAAAAAAGGAGCGGGGGGGAAAACCGGGGGGGAAAAAGAACAAGGGTTTTTCAGAAAACAAGAGGACATTTTATTTGTT
>CABFOP010014246.1:0-11419 GCA_900683385.1 Anoplogaster cornuta
CACACCCCTCACTCGGGGGCGCACAGCCCCCTCTCTCTCTCTCTCTCTCTCTCTCTCTCTCACACACACACACACACACACACACACACACACACACACACGATGACTTTTCTTTGATTTGGGGTTAAATTAAATTAATATATACAGTTCTGGCCAAGATTATTGGCACCATTACATGCAGATAATATACAATATCTTTTGAAATAATTGGAAATTCACACAATCTGTTATTTAACAGCACATGATCAAATAATAATACAAATTAAAAAAATATTTTATCCCTTCAAAATTGAAAAGTGGCCATGATTATTGGCACCCTTTTCTAATACTTAGTTGCACAGCCTTTGGCGGTGATGATTCAGTTGCAAGCCGCTCCAGTTCTTCAATGTTCGAAGAATTCCATTGAGATCTGGACTCATCGCTGGCCACTCCAGAACAGTCCAGTGTTTCTCTTGAACCATCCCTGGGTGCTTTTGGATGTGTGTTTTTTGGGTCATTGTCCTGCTGGAGGACCCATGACCTTTGATTGAGACAGTTTTCTGACACTGGGTAGCACATTTCCCTCCAAAATATCATATGGTGTGGGCTGAAACCATGACCCCAGGCCTCTCCAGGTCAGCCGTGAGAGGTGCCAATAACCCTTGTTGATGCTTTTATCCAAAGGGCCTTTCAACTCGACCAAGGAAACTTTACAAAAGAAAATGTGTGTGCTTGTGTGTAGTAATTTAAGACCTTTGTAGTAGTTCCCATATAGTAATATCAAATTTAGGAAGCATCGACATGGCATGCAAATGTCCATTATAGTGTAGAAGAGAGTAGTTACAGCATCAGTTTCATATTCTGACTATACTTGATATACATAATGAAATTAAAGTGGAAAACTCTGATAGTCATTGGAGATTGTACAAATTCAGTGCTATTCATTTGGTTAAAAAGTACAATAAAAAATTTAAATATAAGTTGATTGGGAATTCTAGTACTGACTTCAATAAAAAAAATTTGATGGACAGTATATCTTTAAAAATACAAAGTCAAAAACTATTGTATTTAAAAGTAACTGAGGAAACCAATAAGGCACATGAACGTATTTAACAGCTTCAAAGTGAATTGCACCACCTTCACTCCAGACTCAAACCTGTAACACCATGCTCTGCCCATTCACTACACTGGGCCAGGACTGAAAAACTGCATGCTAGTGTACTTTAGCGTGTTGCCTATGTGAATCTCCAAACTGATTGCATGTTGTAGGGTTCTTGTGGAAATTGTGCTCACTCATTTACTAAACAATGGTTAACTAATGGCCATCCAAAGACAAGTAGACCAAAGGTTAATATTTTAGCATTTCATCAGCAGTAATTCTAACATATTGTACATTGAAGATAAAAGCAATTTAGCAATATTAGAAAAAATACACACAAGCCATATACTATGTACAGTTGTTTATTTTTGATTTGCAAAACATCTGACAAAATTAACATTACATAAACACCAATTTATAATAGAAAAAAGAATAAGATCTTTGAAAGAAAATAAGAGACAAAACATAAATTGCAATAACATTAGAATTTAGATGAATTAACTGTTTGATAATTGGAGCCATATCATGCTGACCTAAAATGGCAGTTTATGGCTAATAGATTCATCTACAAAATATGTATATGTTACAAGCAATACATTAAGTGCTTTCGTTGTTTTGGGCTTTTAATCGAATGCGACGTGATTTGAATCTTCTATGCAGGGTTAGAATTCAATGTCAAATTAGGATTTATTCTTTGTGAAAGATCAATATGCAGAGCTGACAGTGATAATATTTAAGTATATTGTCAATCTTGAAATCTTCCCACAATCAGCATACATTTTCTATTTAAACTGTTTCGACTCAAAGATTAGCTGGTGAACATTTGAAGACAGCGTCATGAAACCCTCCCCTGCTTTAAAAGGGTCAAATGGCACACAGCTCAAGGTATATGTGACCATGGCCACATTATTCCTTAGTATTCACTGATCAATAAAATCTCTTAATTTCATTCAGTGTATAACTGAAGCAGTCTGACATGAATAAAAAAAATTCAAAGTTTAAATTTCACCAAAGTGAGTAGTTGCTCCATTAATATGGTACTAGGATCTGATTGGATTTATTTCCAATGAGCATCACTAAGTTTCCTACCTTTGAAAAAACAATATTTCAATGTGGCCTGTCATGCCACTGAGGCTGACACTTGGGACGACACCCCCTTTATGTAGTGTCAATAATGCGCGGCTTGGTGATGCTAAAGATAAAAGCAGCATTGCATGGATACTGAGCTTTGACCTCTCCTAAGTCCCCTCTTCTGAAAATCAAAAGATCAATAGGGAATGGTGAAGGTGTGGGAGCAGACTTGAGGATAGAAGGAGAGGGGAAGACAAGCCCTCCGCCAGGGAAGAAGTGAAGGGACAGAGTAAGGATGTTGTCCTAAAGAGCAAAGACCATGCTAATGGTACCAAGAGGAGCACATACACATCTCTCAATTCTCCAACTGCCACAAAGTCTTTAAGGTCATTCGTCCTATAGAGCTGCATTCAGCCCAGAAAGATCAATTTGCCCATAAGAACTATAAATTACAAGGTAGAGATCAACTACTGCTGAAACTACCTAGCTATCCCAAGGACTGGGCAAAGATAAACAATGGAGAGAAGGATGCCACTTGTAGAATAAATGCAGCCTTATCCTAGCCAGTCTGAGCCCCGTTGGTCAGAGTGGAGGCACTGTATAAAAACAAGTCCTGGTGTTTTGTGCGTTTAAAAAAAAGGCAATGCTTAGTCGGAGAAAAAAAAAACTGTAAAAAAAATAATACAAAAATATGAATGACTTCATTAGCTAGACTCTCCCAATCTGCGAGATATCCGCGAGGTAATCATTGAAGTATGATTCATTAGATAGCAATAAATACCGACATGAATACAAATATTACAAAAGTAAAAACAGAGGCAACTGCTTAATGCTAAAGCAAAATCTGTAGCTAAAAGAGGTAGGTTTTTTTAGGTAGATTATGGTGTACATCCATTCTGGACACTCCTTTTTTTAAGAACTACATTGAGTTGATTCCATTATAATCCCTGTCCTATTCAGGAAAAATTACTTGAAAGCCATCACATGGCAGATGGCCATCTGTTTTCTGTGAATGATTTAATAATACATATTCTACAGACAGGATTTGTAATGGCAATAGTTTTGTACAACCGTTATAGAAGAAAACTTAAAAAATGTTTACAAACATGATAAACCGTAAAGCTTGCTGGTGATGGTGTACCATGAGTTGTACATTGCAGGCATTGTTACTGTCTATGTTTCCAATGTAGAAGGCAAAGGAAATCTTATAAAAGGTAAACCCATCTAATCTGTAATAGATCCACTGCCCTATGGTTTTCAGGTTCCAGTATTATAACAAACAATGCAGAGATTCTGAGCAGCTAACTGTAGTAAAACCAAAGGAAAAAAATTGGGGATGCATCATATTCACATTTTACTATATCTGCACGTTATGCACCTAGATAAAAGGAATAAAACAAGTGCTCATCATAACAGGGGGAACCCTCGTAGCGAGCCAGAAATCCCGTGCTTTACGGTATTGACCATAATATACTTGTCAATTAAAGGCTATATGACGCATCCCCGGGATTTTTTTGTTTTGTTTGGTTTTCACATCCTCAAGAGCAACGCTTCTTTTACCCTGTTCTTGTGTAGAGGGAACTCTCCCTGTGGCACTTACATGATAACCAAACCTCCCACTGTATTGTACATACACAAATCAACACTGTATCTTTATCTCAAAGAAAACAAAATCAAATCCATATCTACATACAGAGGTATGTATTCAGAAAATCAACATGGACTTTCCAAACTTCAAAAGTCATATTCAATAACCAAGCACGTCATACTCTCACCAAACTGACATACTGTACATATGAGTGGTACTGTCTAAAGACAATGGAGACTCAACTCTTTAAAATCACACTACAGGAACTTATGGGACACATGGAATTACAATGCCCATGTATATAATCCCCATAGTTTCCGGATGAAAACCAAACCAATCGCAATTATTAGGTGCCTGTGGAACCATCCCAACACTAGTTACTATCTGCTATGCAGAGCAATACAAAGCTGATCATTCAAACCATGTAATTGTCAGCTTGCAGAATATCCAAGTATTCACAAAGGCTAATAGCATAAGTTGGAATAAAGCCATAGTGACTGAGAGGCAACCCAGTCTCACATCAAAATGTGTAATAGCTACGTTGGTTCACAGCGCAAAACTTATTCGTTTCACAATAACGGCTCTAAAATTGCAAGATGCCTACATTTTCTGCTTTTGCATTTTGACTGCCAAGTTTCTTTCTGTCAAAAGAAAAAAAATGGCGGACATTCCTTTTATTCTCAGTGGAAAATGCAATATTTTAAGATAATTTCGGCAATACGTTTTGATAACATTTCTAGCGAGAAATGTGCATTTTATTTTCAGTCTTCATTCAGTGAATGTATATGATCTTTAGTTTGTTAGTAATTATGAAGATTCTTTCTTCATACAATAGAAACGCAACCACCATAGCAACAATAGAAACGTTGCAATTTTCCGGCGAACGTTGCACATTTCTCGCTAGAACGCATATCAAAACGCATTTTAATGCCGAGACTATCTTAAAATATTGCATTCTCCACTGAGAATAAAAGTAATTGCCATTTTAAAAATTTTCACAGAAAGAAACTTGTCACGTGACGTGGACGCAGACCAATAGAAACGAATAGGCCTAAAAAATGTAGGCATCTCACAATTTTAGAGCTGTTATTGTGAAACTAATACGTTTTGCGCTGTGGACCAACGTAGCTATTACACATTTTGATGTGAGACTGGGTTGCGAGAGGGGACTCTGATGATAGGTTAGAGAGTTTGTTGGCTGAACAAATTCAAGCAATTGTCAGAACTCTCCTCAAGGATGAGTGACACAAAGCAGTTGTGAGGAACATGTTGTTCAACTCAAAAGTATATTTACTCCCAACCTTCTTCCACTAAAGGGCAAGCTCACATAATAGCCATGGTCACAGGAAGCTGCCTCAGCCAATCACAGTGACGGTTTTGACAGATGTCTTAAGCGACGTAGTAAAAGCGCATTCAAATAGAACGGAAAAGTTCAAATAATTTTCCTCTTCACGGGAATTATTTCTTGGCTGCAAGACCACAGCTCAGTTGCCTCCGGTGAAATATCTCTGGCACGACATTTCCTGGGGGGTGGGGCTTTGAGTTAAAGCTTCATTGGGGCATTGTTTCTGAATGGTTTCAAGTGGGGACAGAGATGTCATTTATATAGTCTTGCCATAATCTCAAATGCAGCAAACCATACATTACTGGCCTCAAAACCTAAGCATTCTAATGCTCTGGGAAGTTTAGCTTATAAGCCATTAGATGATGCCTGATGAAGCATAAGCCAAAGAGGAATCTAGGCAGAGAGAAGGCATATGAGGTCCTATTGTATACAAGCTTAACTGAAATATCCAAAGCCATAGATATACAGCATGTGAGTATACTAGATTATATTATCAGCATATCCAAGGCTCTGGAATCATCATTATTTTTAATATTTTGTAATGTTTCAGGTTTATAACTAGCTTGGTGATCCATATGGCTTATATTAGAGAGCAGCACTGTATGTTTAGCTTGTACATCTTCTTTCTCAAAAAATTATCTTGGAAATTAGCCAGATTAATTAACCCACCACTGATCAAACAATGAGCATTTGATTGTGTCAAATACACAACCGATCCCCATGTAATCCACCCCTCACTCATTCATACCGAAAACATGTACAAAGTCAAAAGAGCATAGTGTCTCAAAACAGAGTGATAATGAATCATAAAACAAAAATGATCAATATTGTATTTGCATATATATTTTTGAAAATGTAGCCTCTAGTTATATCTATGTAGCCCTATGTACAGCTGCAAACATATAATATATACCTGGTATTTACAGCGTGCAGCCACTAGAGGGCTGCGCAGCATACATAATGAAACGGGAGGACCCAGATGTCAGAGGTGCACGCCACTACAACAACCAGGCCCTCAAGACATTCTAGAAAATCCACTTCCCAGTCAGAAACGAAAGGGGTGTTATCTGTGGAAGTCTGAAGCAGCTTTTTGAGCACCCGCCCACTGAGCTCACTGTACTGAGGAGGAACAATTCATGGAATTGTTTTAAAGGTGAAACGTTATGTTTATAATAAAAAGCATCCTTTGCCATTACATCGTTATCTACGCCAATTCCCAGTATGGTATGTGGCTATATAATACAAGACAGGCCCATTGCTAGCTTGCTTTGGCCTTGTTTTACTATTCCAGTTAGATTTGGCATTGTAGCCCTTTAAATTCTGTGATAGTAGATATATCAATACATAGGCTTGAGTAAAAGGTGGTATAACAGTGCTTAGGATACAATACATACGTTGCAATTAACTATTTACAGCAAATCATCAATTTCAAAAAAGAGAAGAATAACCAGCCAGAATGCAGGCTTGGTTTGATTGACAGTTAGCAGTGTAAAAGTAGCTAACACATTTAGTGGCTAATTCTCACCTCAAAACCACCCACCCCAAAACCCAAACAAAATATCGCTAAATTACAAACTAGATTTTGTACTCTGCAGTATAAACCCAAGTAAAGACATTTCCTTCATAAGTTCTTTGAGGCTAGTCAGACGGCTAGCTAGCATGTAGAATGACTATGCTTCGAAAGGCCATGGTGCAAGGTTATTTTTAGATACTGGAAGCTTTTGAGAAAGTAGTTGACCATACCTTTGGTGAAAGGTGAGAGGTGTGTGTTTGAAGTGTTTACACATTCATATATACACTGCCTTGGAGAGAAGCCGATGAGGACAAAAGTGGATTTCAAAATAAAAGTCATGAAATAATGTGCAGGCACTGTTTGCACTGATGAACTGAAATGTATTCTTACTGTATCTATATTGTTCTGTTGAAAAGGTACTGTTTCACATAGGTGATGCAAATATAAAACAACCCTAGTAAAACCAAGAGGTAGCTCAAACTGAATGGCTAAATGAACGAATGCTTGGTGTGTTGGCGTGTACACAGTATGTGTACATACACTGTACATACATATTAAGCAGCGGTTTGTTGTTTAAAATACAAAAACACTAGGTCAAATATGTAGGCAGAAGTTCTATGTATGGTTTTAACTTGTATTATATGAAGTTCCCTTGTTTACTGTGTCTCTCTCAATGTCTGCCTACTCTCCATAAATTTCTGACCTATGTCTTTATGCCAAGATAAACTCTAAAACACAAAACATACACGCAGCCACGCACGCAACACACACACTGTTGCCTCCCCAATCTCTCCCTACGCCACACCTCCATCCACAGTCCATCCTGCACATCCTCAGCTCCCGCCCTCCTCGTTGACCTCTGGGAGTTGTCTCTCCGTCTTCCACTCCGTTGCGGCCGAGGTTCAGAGGTGGCTTCTAGGAAACTTCGCTGCCGAACACCTCCAGCACCAGTGGGGTGAGCTGCATGCTATGCTCTGGCTGGAAGGAGAGCGAGCGGTACTGCTTGGAGTGCTCCTCGTTCAGGCTGCGCAGGTCGGCAAGCTTCTGGATCATCTTTGCATAAAGCAGCCGTCCACCTGGGTGGTGAAGCCGGATGTAAGCCTGCAGGGTCTCTGACAGACGGTCCTGGAGGGCTTCGATGCGTGCGTGGTCCTGCACCCCTGGGCGGTCTGCAGGAGAGGAGAGTGGGGGGTCAGAGTGTTAAGATGTTTCTGATGGTTGGACAATGAAAAGCAACAGAATTTCAAAAGGTAAAAGGGTGGTATTGCTGTATGGTTGAGGATTAGAATGTTTGGTCTGTTAGAGGAATTACAATATTTATGTTTTAAAATCCAGTGGATAAATGATATAGAATTGTGCTCTCATCGTGGTATTATTTCTGCCTTCCACTGAATTTTAGTGGTTGGCTAAATTTAGACCAGGGAGAGATATCTATGCATTGTTAATGACGTGCCTCATATATACAATGGCATGCAAACATCCGCTTAGTTACATGTGCTCTGTTGCGTCACTACACATGTATAATATATGCACTATATCTTATGTAAATGCTTATGGTACACATGAATGCGTGCTCACATGAAGGCAAATGCTCACGACACACAGAAACACGAAGCCACTCAAATAGCATAGAGCTGCACTTCTAAACTGACTGACAGTTGGCTTCAACGCCTCAAACGTTCTATATTCCAAAGGTTCTAATCTATCAACAATAAAAAGCACTTACAATGAAGGTGTTCCCCTTTGGAAAACAGACAAACAAGCAGAAGCATAGACTATTCGTGAGGACCCTCTCACAAAAAATAACCATCACGTTTCATGCCTACATATGCACTCCCCCCAGATCCCACACCCGGACCCACCTGGGGAAAGCAGGCAGATGGCCATGAGCAGCACGTGTTCCTCCTCCTGGAGGTTGAGCTTCTTCAAGCCCACCTGGAACTTCACCAGGGGCTCCAACAGCTCCAGAGTATGGCCCGCTATAGGAGACACAACGCAACTTGAGTGGCGGTGTAGCCCCAGGAGAATCCACACCCAGACAATTTCACAATCCCTCTTACTTCCAACTGTTGGACTCAGCAGTTTTTTTTGAACATAACATAAGTTTTTTGGTTATAACACTGGCAGGGAACTAATTTTAATCAACGTATTCTAATCTTAACAGAGATTGTTGAAATTTCTAAGGGTGTTTGTTTTTTATGTGGATGCTTAGATGAGAAGCCATACAAATGCTGATCAAATGTTTTCCTATTTACCAGACAAATACCTCCATTTAATCTTATAATCTTATTAATAATGGAACAACCTGTTACAATACAAGGAGATAACAAAGTGCCAACCCATGGTGCAACCTTTGGGGAAAGAATTGATTTGAAATCATATGTGGAATAAAGTGAGCAAACTAGTGAGTTAAGCTCAAGCAAAATAATTTACTTCTAAAAAAGCATAAGAAAACAAATTTGCACTTAAGTCAAACTCATACTAACTAATTTAGAGGAGGAGCACAACAGAGCACTTTCACCTGAGCCAGACAGTGGTTGTTTTGTGTGGTGAGCTGGTCAGGAGTGACATTCTTTGGTTGATCTCAGAAAGAGGGGTCTTGTTTGAAAGCCATGCCCAGAGGGCCTAGAGTGGATATGTCAAACTGGTTCCGCAGCAATAAGTGCATTAGCATCCGTGCACATGGGAAAGTACACGTGCCGCAGCATGTAACCTTAGCTATACTCCCACACTAATGAGGTCCAGGCCCCTACCTAACACCAGGCCACTTCCTTCTCACTATACGTAGAGGTGTGTATGGGTAAAATAAATGAAAAGTAGGTAGATCATTTATTGCACTTTTACCTCAGCGCTGGTTCTGCTCTTAGATGCTTGTTTAGGAAGGAAATGCAATTTCTGGTGACTAGTAGTTCTCTATGTTGAATGCACTTCCAAATCGCTTTGGATAAAAGCGTCTGCAAAATGACTGTAATGTAATGTAGTATAATGTATGGGTAACACACACATGTCTGTTCTTCGCCAGCTACCAACTAAGCAAAATGAGTTGGCAAGCATGCATATGCATTGTCCTAATCACTGGCTTGCCTCCTCTGCAGTCAGCAATACATGTGGCAATGCTGAAACTGACCTTTGGTGACATCGCTGATCTGGTATTTAAAGTCAGGAGCACCACAGCTCCAGGACATGTCCTCCAGGTTGAAACTCTGATTTGAGCGCAGCATGATCACCTCGATGGCGCTGGACTTGAGCAGGGCAATCTGGTCCTCAGCAGTCAGCTCCCTGCACGGATCACAATTATATCGTGTACCACAAAAAGTATCCTCAATTACTTCTTCCGTTGATCATATCAAAAGACAAAGGAAATTGATACAGGAAACTAAGTAACTGATCACACAGCGTACTTGAAACTGAAATTTATGTTTCCCTGTAAACAGTCATATTAAATTTCAAAGGCTTTTGTTTATCAGAGGTTAATTGTCCGTGGGTTCAAGGTCAGCACACACTTTTTCTCAGGAGCTGATTGATTTATGGTGCAAGAAGAAAGAAAAACCCCATCAAAATATAATCGCCTGTTTGCTTCTCCCCGTTCTGTTGACTGAGTCACAGTGCATGGACAAGTCATTTGAAAAACTGAAGTCAAATATATTTTAGCCTTAACATCTAAGGAATCAGAAATACTTAACTGCTAAGAACTCTTGATGGCATTTTTAAAGTAATCAAACTACTAGCTAGCAAGGGGAGGTCTGGGGTTCTTTGCAGGGGCTTAGGGAGAAGATCACGAGTAGACAAACATTCCAAAGTTAATCTAACAACTTCCATCACTCCCTGCCAGGGGGGAATGACAACTTTCAAGAAAGACAGGTCTCAGCTCGTTTTAACCTTGACTTTGGGGTGACCCTGGAGACATGGTGATTGTCCCTGTCAACACATTCCGAAACACAAACACTGCAAGACAACAGTGGCCGTGTTTAGATGATGACGACGAAACTTGGATTTCTATGGAACTTTTGCCTTAACAGTCACAAATAATGACTGTTGACTCCTGTCTCTCACAGGGAGGTTAACTGCCTCTTTGGGCAACACAGAAAAATGTGAAAATGTATAGATAATATAGATAATAAACATTATCTAAACATATACAGTATATATCTCCCTGCTCTTGTGCCATTGAAACACTTAAGCAAAAGGAACTCGTCCTTGTGTTAAGACTGTCATGTATGCACTGTAATGCCCTTTTACTTTCAGCTGTGTGCTCTTCAGAAAGACAACGTGAGTAGAGTAGAAATGGGCCTCCTATAGTTACAACAACTGAACACAGGCATGTGACTGGCTTGCTGTAGAGGAAAATACATACTTTACAATATCATTGAGGACGTGGACTATGGAGTTCTCTCTATGGCAACATGACATTACCCAGTTCCATGAACAAACACAAGACATAATTCAATCTTGAAACATTTCCAGATGTGTCAGCTCATCTGTGCCCTTTAGACCATAGCTATTACCGTGGCACAGTATCAACTAATCGGGCAGAAAAACAAGGAAGTGTACAAAGTCTTCAACGCACAAACATTTAGGTAAAAAGTAACTCAGCAACATGCAAATAATAAATAAAAAAAACTAGTACGCAAAGAAAAGTCCAATGTATACACCCAACTTCACAAGAGGACGTACCCAATACATTTTTAATTTGTCAAATGAGTCCTGTTGGCTTTATCAACAACATCTGCATGCATATACTTAACTATAGGCTGTGCCAAAAATGTACTTTTTGGCTCACCTGTCAAGGGCTGGTAAACTTAACAACAACAGACTCCTAAAAAT
>CABFOP010014378.1:0-17420 GCA_900683385.1 Anoplogaster cornuta
GGAATTATCTTTCACTTACATGTATAGGAGTTATTCATACTTCCGACCACCAGAGGGCAAGTGAGGGTGGAAGCAATACTGATGAGTGACAGTGACACCTGTTACCAAGCCCCGCCCCCAGGGTTCGGTCTCAGCCATGACGTGCAACACAGTGACACCTGTTACATAGGCTAGTGTCGCAACTTGCATTAATTTTAAAAGGTACTGTAAACTTCAATCATTCCAAGTAAACAAAAAAGACACTTTCAGGTGGTTAAAAATAAAGTTTCTGAACATTCAAATGATTGACTTCATAGAAAACAATATCTCTCCTATATACTGAACATTTAACATGTCCTTGGAGTACTAAGGGCTGTATAACAGACTATGAACCAGCCCACTCCTCCCTCTACTACTGCTGTGATTGGCTGCTAATGAATGTGAATGAGACGTCTTCACAAAACCAGCAATGATTTGCCAATAGGATAGGACAGGAGTAAGATGGGAAGAGCAGACTACAGGTGGCGCTACAGTAACTGATTCAAAAAGCAAATGCAGGTTTACACAAAAACTACCAGACCGATTTCCATGAAACTCACTGGAGAGGTGTTGCATGGACCAACTTAGACGCCATAACATTTTGCCTACAGGGGCGGAAGGTCTGCGCTCTCTGGGTGCCCTTCTAGTATTGTAATATTCTTTATATTCTGTTTTCATCTTATCGTCATTTCCTTCTATTACCGTATATATTATCCTATAATCCTTTAGACTCTTTATTATCTAGAAAGTGTATGTATCTTCTTGTGGTTGCCATTTTACTGACATGTGCCTTGTGATCATCATGTTTTTAGAATATATATATGCTTCCTTTGTATTCAACTTTAGCTTCCATTCGTATGATAACCACAAGAAACCTTGTCCTATTTCATGCCATGTCTTGGTTACGACCAGATCAGGATAGTCTCAGGATGCCTCAAGGGCAGAACGCTGATACAGATACAGATCGAGTACTACTCTTTGGTTAATCTCATTTGATGTACCCCACAGGGCTCCTCCTGCATGTCTCTCTGTTCTCTCTGTCTCATATCATATATAACAGGTTGTCTTTACTATTTCTCTTCAGAGCAAACCTTCATACACTACTACTGTATGTGTGTTCTCCATATGCATATGTTTGACTAAACATTGACTTTTGATTGAACAACACTTCAACCTGAGTGAGGACCATCGTTGGACCATGTCTGTCCTGTGAGATACAGGCTACCAGCAGAAACGAAATGTAACAGGACATGTGGGCATAGAGATTCATGTAATGCTCAGAGTACACCTAAAGTGGGTCCAATTTCAACCCATACTTTGTCTGAAAACAGCCTGAAAACCTACTGAGATAAAGTTGGTCTACATGTATTTTCAAGTGGACTTGTTTTTTGATATGATCGTGCCTCATCTAGTGAGAACCAGCCAGTTAAGCTGCTGGCCATTAAATGCCTTGTGTACATTCCTGTAAATACAGGCAATAAAGCTGCAATGTGTTGATGCATTTTTTTAATATTATGCCACATGCATTTGTAATAAGGCCTGGAAGTTTTTGGACCTAGATTTTCTTAATTCCACTTTCCAAACACATTTTCGAAGCCAAAGCAGCTTTTCAGTTCTCTACCCATTGTAACATAACACAGTCACTGTTACAAACCTCAATTTGAGGTTTTATGATACCTTTTACCTGTACATATTTATTTTGTGATGGACCAAATTAGAAGATGAGGGCAAATGTAATCTTTTTAGTGTATAAAACAATGCAATGCCTACCATATGGTACCAATGGTTGTAATCTAATTGCATCATTAGTCACATCTGAAGTGTCATGATCTTTGTGTTATGGTGTGAAATTAGTGACAGGCTCTAATTTGTCATTACCAATCACTACTTGAGTGTGATCAATGATTGCCCCAAGCTAACTCCTTACGAGACTTTGAGTGCACCAGAATAAAAAATTTTGTCGTCTCAACATTGATAGCAGCCATTGATGTAGGCTATGGTTTCTCCCTCCTCTTTAGTGTTGGACATACTTTCCACTCTCGCTAATGAGTACCCCCACCCCACCCCACCCCATTTCAACAGGAGCCATCACGCCGAGTCATTTTGACATGGCACTCTTTCCTGAAGTCTGTTAGGATTGCCAAGTCCTCAATGTCAGCTAGGGGAAGCAGGTCTTCCTGGACTGCTGTGCCCAGTTAATCATATTGTGCACAATTCTGTTTCATATTGCAATATATCTCCTACTGTTGGACAAGTAACGTTTATTTTTATTACTTTATTGTAGTAATGGAAGGCAAAATGGGTTCAAATATTTATCTGAAAAGGGTTTTCTATGTACAATGAAAATTGGAACCATTCAATCTTGTAGATTGTTTACAAAAACATTGTTTCCATCTTTTCTTATTTAGGTAGGTAGGTACTTTATTTATCCCCGAGGGGAAATTAAGGGGAGTTGCTGAAACAGGCTGCCAGCCGTACCAGCGCCGGAAGTAATAGTGACCTCAACCACCTCAATGGAGATGACTTTGCAGAATTGGAAGTCAGATACACTCCCCTCTGAAATAGAAGGGATTCCATCAGCCTCTGCTAGAGTTGTTTGTAAATAAAGCAGCCTTTTGCCTTTTTTAACAAATTTTCAAATTCAATTCAATTACTTGCTTTCCTCATGAAATAAGTTAAAGGTAGGATGTATGATTATGTATGAGTGTTTTGGTTTCATTTTTGCTTACCTCAGTAGCAGCGAGAGAAGAATATTGAATTACAGCGCCATACTTCGCCAAAATATGTACTGGTGTGGGAAATGTGGTGTCCAGAAGTCCAACTGCCCGTTCTAGCTCGGTTACAGTGTTTTTTTCCGATAAAGGTCGCCATCTCTGCATAGTCCGGTCGCTACTTCTGGGAGAAGGATTTCCTGATTGTTTACCTCAGTAGCAGCGAGCGAAGAATGACGAATTACTCCACCAGACCTAGCCGACGTGAAGACGGGTGTGGGAAATGTTTTTGTAGCTCGGTTACGGTGTTTTAGCGATTACAGTCGCCATCGCACCATGGTCCAGTGTCTACTACTCGAGTCTGGTTTCCTGATTGTTTGGGAATTCAAGTCGGCAGGAAGGTAGGCCGTACTTATTACAGTATTGCGACCGCTACACACACCGGATTTAAAAAAGAATTATTTCAGAGCGCTTGATTTATTGATTGCTGTCAGGATATAAACACAATTTCAACTAATATAACCGATAATGCTTCTCAAAACATCGTACATACTACCTTTAACTGTTTTTAAATAACTTTCTCCAAGACATTGTAACCCTGTAAGTAAGGCACAAATAGTACTTTAAAGTAATTTTTATTTTTTAATAATAGAAGCTATATTTATAGATATATAAATTACTTGCACTACTTACCCACCATCATTATGCATTATGATGAATCTCTCGATTGCACTTAATGTGATGGAGGTCTAAGTGCAGGTTCAGCCCCACAGCAGCGTCCCTGGAGCTGGTAGGGGTTCGGTGCCTTGCTCAGGGACACTTCAGCAGGACAGATGTTTACTGACACAAGACTTAAACCCAGTTCATCTGCTTGAAAGATGGTCTCTTTAACCACCAGGCCACCCTGGTGCCCCATTGCTGACAGCGGTTCAGTACTAACATCCACAGCTGAGATAAATGATGAAGCAGTATTGGTATTAATGGATAGTGCCAATGTTATTGTGGTCATGAAAGACCTGGATTTAAGATGTCAGCTTACAGTGGAGTGCCCCATTTCACTGAGAAGCTTATTTCACATCTGAATAGCACTCAAGGGGATCCTTCAGCGTTACAACCTCAGCTTCCCAGAAATCACTCTCAAGAATTTCTGTATTTTTTGTATTTAGTATTTTTACATGCATAAGCAGCATGCAATGCAGAGGAAGGCAACACTGGATAAGTAATAATGACTAATCCATATGGATATCACAATGAGGTTGTTATATGGATGACTAATTTACACCTCAGTCATTAGTATTAGTAGTAGTAGGTTAGATTTGCTCAAATGCACTGTGCACTCATAATGATTTTCCATGTCATGTCTGTCTCGCCTAAGTGACCTAAGTGACCTGTATGCATAACCCTGCTAAAAATGAATATCGACACACCTTCCATGCTTTCCTTTCATCAAAAGTGATTGATGGGGCTGTGAAGTTATACACATATATTTACCTAAAATAAAATGAATAAATACAAAACTTTAAACTGGGACCTTCAAGCTGGTGTCAGAGTGATCAATGATCCATGTAAACTTTAATCTATGTAATATGTAATCTATCTAATATGTAAACTGTAATCTATGTAATATCATCTTGTACTGTAATATCAATTTAACTTGCACACAAGTTAAATTATTTTCCATAGAGTAGATGCTGCGCACGACTGCATTTTATAAGGTACCAGAAAAATCACTGTGCATCCAGCCAGCAGTCATGCTCTAGTTTGACTTTTGATTGATTTTTTCTATTTCCCAACTTATTTGTAGGGGGAATCAATTTGAACCAGCTGTCTTCATGTTCCAGCAGACTTCCTGAAATGAGAATAAATAAACATATTCAAAGTGACAACCAGGTGGCCTGTTGCTGAATACGGCAGCCATGCTTGGAATGAATTGGGGACCGGCAAATGAGACAGACGCTCCAGTCATTGACTGGATGGCAGATAGAACTAACCGTTCTTTTCCTCTCCTGCTTTGAAGACGTAACCTCACAACTTGATACCACACAAAATCACCCCCGACTTTTTTTCCATCTATTTTTATTTTTATATTCAAATATAATAAAACATTGACAATGGCAATTTTAACAGTATTTAAATGCATTGATTACAATGTATATAGCGCCCCCTTCCCCTCACACAGTATATAGTCCTATTGCCACATGCATAGATTAAAATCCTTTGTCATTTGTCCCATATGTCCTTTACACCATACCAGTAAAAATAGCATGGCCTTGAAATGTGTCACTTAGTTAGGGTTAGTGTTTCTGAAGGTAATCTATCTATTGATCTTTCTGTGCTACTTGATGAATGTTGTAAGGCTATACATGGGTGTTGAAGGTCAATAATGACAATACACTAAATGAAGCGTAGCCAGACTCTTAAATCATGCAGACTTTGTATTGTTCATTTTCTCTATTAATTGATTTGTTTAAATTAGATGTTCTTCTGTGAGATGTACAGTATGATACATTAATAACTTCTATGTGAGAAGCTACACCACAGAATGAGAGTAGCATGTAGCATATCTCCAACATGGAAATGATGGAATTTACATGAGAAGGAGATGCAGAGCAACCATATGTAACCTTGGAAAAATGAGCACTGTGTGAGATTATTTATCTATCACTTCATTTCCACAAAGGGGATTTTTACTTGCAATGCTCTGTACAAACTACAGTAGAGATGCACTGTGGAAAAACACATTTGTTAAAGTTACTTATGACAAGTTCCATGAAATTGGGACAAAAAGTGTTTCTACTATTGGCTTCCAGTTTAGTCTTTATTATTTGTTGATGGCCTCAGAATAACTATTACTATTCACACATCAAATCTGCTAAGCAATTTAGTATTCATAGTCAATTTCCCAGACAAATGTGACATTGCGCCTCCACTGAATTAGATAACATCATTTGAATTAAATCACCTGAATTGAATTAGATTGCTACCCAGAGAAGGGTACTGTAGTTTAATTAAAATTGTATTGCAAAGCAAAAGCAAAAACTACTGAGCTGTAAATAATCATCAAGTACATACTAACAAAATATACTGATACTGCAGTACTGAAGACATTAATTTGCCCAAACCTGTGGAGGAACAGAAGTTGTTTCAGTTTGTCATAATGTTGTCATTAAGATGCACTGTAGAGCCCAAAGCAATATTGATAGTGATAGAACATTTACATTTTTAGCATGCGTACCAGTGTACCTAATATGAGTTGATGCAGAGCTATAGCGTTTCTCTTGTGTTGGACCCAAACATTCAAATCAGAATTAGCATATTTCAGTTTGCATGACTCCATATATCCATATATGTTTTCTTTTCAAAGTATATCAGAAACTACCCTCTTACTAACAAACCTCTTTTACCAAAAAGTCTAAAAGAAGCACCTTTGATGTAGTCGCAAACCTGGAGGCATTAATGAAAAGGCTGAGTCATGTTTTGTTGAAATCATTCTTTTGTCACACCTCCTGAAGTGATGACTCGGGACTTCATATGACATATGATTATTTACCAAATAAAATAATCATAAAAGTCAAGCATCAAGTAGACTATGATTGATTTGTTACTTGCTAGGCTTTGGTTGAAGGTTGTGTGTATAACATCTACGGCAATGGTTACAGGTGATGATACTTGGATATTATGATACAAAATAGCAATAGTTAAAAACACAATAATAAGAAGATACACTTTATTAATCCACCCTTTCATGGTCACACACACACAGCATGCAGGAAGTGGTGAACTGCAAACACACACACACACACATGCAAGTAGGGTGGGCCGCGGAAATTAAGTCTTTGCATTTAACCCATCTTGGTTCTTTTCACTGCCCCTCCAGGAGCAGCCAGGCGCAGGTCTTGGTTGCCAGGATGGTTGGTAGAGAAAGTGCAGACACTCTTCCCTATAACGTCCTAGTTGGCTGAGGCTCCATAGCTGAACCAGCTCATAGATGGGGTGGGAGCTGTTAGGGTTAGGGTTAGTTTCATCCTCATCCTCCCCTGTGCCTTCAGTGTGTGCAGGCTCAGGCCTACATTGGAGAGAGCCTCTTTCGCCAGCTAGGTATTTTATGTACAGAATTAGATAAGTGGAACTACAACTGCTGTTTCTCAGGAATGTACTGTAACATGTGTTACTAACAACTAGAAGGGCACTCAGAGAGCGCCTCCGCCCCTGTAGGCAAAATGTTATGGCGTCTAAGTTGGTCCATGCAACACCCCTCCAGAGAGTTTCATGGAAATCAGTCTGGTAGTTTTTGTGTAATCCTGCATTTGCTTTTTGAATCGGTTACTGTAGCGCCACCTGTAGTCTGCTCTTCCCCCCTTACTCCTGTCCTGTCCTATCGGCAAATCGTTGCAGTTTTGTGAAGACGTCCCATTCACATTCATAAACAGCCAATCACAGCAGTAGTAGAGGGAGGAGTGGGCTGGTTCATAGTCTGCAGACAGTGCAAGATCTAGTTCAATTACAGGGGGCTAGGATTACAATTCTGAACATTTATTTACAGCGTAAAAATGAGCAGAGTTTTGTATGAATGAGCAAAGTTTGGTGTAGACTCCATGGGTATCCAGTGATTGGGTGAAGGCAGGAAGGAGACAGGAGAACCCCCCGGGCTGATGCGGAGATGGGACATTAGCCTTCGTAATTGAACTTACGCTAACCTTCATATTGGAGATGGGAATTATACAGCCCTTAGTACTCCATGGACATGTTAAATGTTCAGTATATAGGAGAGATATTGTTTTCTATGAAGTCAATCATTTTAATGTTCAGAAACTTTATTTTCATCCACCTGAAAGTGTAATGATTGAAGTTTACAGTAGCTTTTAAATGCAAGTTGAGACACTATCCTATGTAGCAGGTGTCACTGTGTTGCTCGTCATGGCTGAGACCGAACCCTGGGGGCGGGGCTTGGTAACAGGTGTCACTCACTCATCAGTATTGCTTCCACCCTCACTTGCCCTCTGGTGGTCGGAAGTATGAATAACTCCTATAAGTGAAAAATAATTCCTGGATCGGCCCCACACTCCAAAATGTAATGGATTCTAAGTTGGGTCATGCTACAACCCTCCACAAAGTTTCATGCAAATCGGGCTGGTAGTTTTTGCGTAATCCTGCTGAAACACACACACACGGACACACAGAGGCGAAAACAACCTCCTGGGCGGAGGTACCAAAAGGCTACAGTAATGTGAGTTTGTTTGTTTTAACGAATTGTGTCCTTGATAGACAATACATTTATTTATAAGAAGAAATTGCTTCAGAAATTGTTTGATAGAAGTAGAATAGATGAAGGACATTCAGCATTTCATTGCAAATCTGAGCCAACTGTCCATGGTCATCAAAGTATGCCAAAAGGATTGGTTCCACTTAGATTAGAGTAGCCAATATGGCTCCTTTATTTTTCCTAAAATTGCTAATCAACAATGAGCAAGCGGTGCAATACAACACATCTCCTAACACCCACTGTTATACAAACAATGATGTAGAAGTAAATGCAAAAAATGAAACAGTATGCACATGGGCAGATGTGTTACACATTACTCTCAGAACCAGACCATCTCACAGAGTCGAGAGTATGCAGGTTTTCACTCCAACCAAAGACTACAGCAGGTGATTTCACTGATTAGTCACTCTTCTCTGGTTGAAGGTGTGTTAATCAGTGAAATCACCTGATGTAGTCTTTGATTGGAGAGTAAATCTGCATACTCTCGGCCCTCCATGGCACATGATTGCCCACCCCTGCTTTAGAGTATGTACTTTAGAGCATTCATCATTTATACCTAAACATGCATATTTTAGTGCTTCACTCTTGTAACTCAAAAATCATTTCCTGACATAGTGTAGGGCAGTTGTATAAAACACCTACATTGGGTCTGTGCAGGTTCTGTGCTGTTTGCTATAATCAAGCAAACCATGCTTCATTACTTTGATGTAGTGTCATAGCCTTAATAAATAACATGACTTCATTGTACCACTTCCAAAGGCTGCAATCGCTCTAGTGCTTTTAATAACATCAGTGGAATTAACTGGTGAGGTGACAAATGCTTCCTCAGGATTTGGGGGGTCATGAGGGGTCATGAGGTAGATAAAACCAAACAAGTAGTGGTTTTCCCCTGAAGTTAATTATGTTCTTTGCATGATCAGTCACAGTGAGGTGATGGTGATCCTGTACAATCATGGAGCTTGATTGAAGGACCCGTTTCCTCAGGGACCTCATTATGGGAATGGGTTCACTCAGCATTGTTTCCATTGCCCGTGTAAGACTGATTGGCTGTTGCATGACATGGGCTGTTGCGGTGCGTTAAGCGTGGCTGACGTGATAAATGCCAGATGATGTCTTCAAAGTAGGGACCTGTCGTAACAGTGTTGACCTACTGGCAGTCATCATTCATAGCCCATTCTCTCTCTCTCTCTCTCTCTCTCTCTCTCTCTCTCTCTCTCTCTCTCTCTCTCTCTTTCTCTCTCTCTATTATTCAGGAAGTATTGAGAGCCATTGACAATTCATTGGTAGGATTGCATTATTCTGGACTATTATTAGTCTAAGCAGCCACACGCTTAGAGACCCTATAATTCTTGAATGTTAGACTATAACTTTAGTGTTATGACTGTAATAATAACAGTTACAGGTTGAAATACAGTACTTGGGATCGGTATGCATATATATTGTAAATAACAGATTCAGTACAGTCCCATGGTGCATTCATGGCAATGATGTACAGACTAAATTAGCAGTTTATTTGAATGTGATGGCAGTTGATCAGCTTAATCTCTTCTATGAAGAATACAGTAACACGACTTGGCTTGCTAGTTAACATGATCAAATGAACCGTTAGCAAACATGTCATTGAGAATATTATGTACATACTTACAAGCACTGCCTATACAACAATGTTATTTGTTATAAAATGAGTATGTGTCTTACGAGCCTAAAAACATTTAGCTTAAGTAAGTTCTGCCATCATGTCACCTACACTTAGTTGCATAATAAAGAATAGACATAATTTTTATAATTGTTACCACACTTTGATTCAGTTTGATTGTGCCCATGTATAGACTGGTGTAGTGTCTCACCCTTATTAATTATGTATATGCCTCCTGTATTTGCTTCTTGCGGTGCCGACTGCACCGTGCAGACATGATAGAAGACAGATGCCGGAAAGGGAGTCATCCCAGTGTCGTGCTGGCAAGGTGTATTACTGTAGTCAGCTCTGGTGGTTTATTGGGAAGATGCTACACCAGAGTCACCATAGACCTTTGGAGAACATGACTTGGCATTTACATTTTAGCCAACATATTTTAAACCTCTCTGTCACTTGTGTATACAACTTAATTATGGAGCCAGATGTTAATTTAACAAGCACCATTGACTTGTACCACAGAGCAGCAGCTACTGGTAATTGCCATCTGTTGAGGATCATACCAGCATATTCAGTTTTAGAGGAACTCTGTATGGCTTTACCGTTGCAATATGCCAGAATGGTCAATATCAAAACTGAACTCTTTTACCAGAATGGACAATGGAAATAGTGCTGTTGCTGCATTAACAATGGCTTTGTGTTGTTAAATCTATAAACCTTTGACAAATGTCAGCCCAAAAGAACTGAGCTGAATCTGTTATTATATTGAGCAACATTTGTCCGTTTGAGGTAAAGTTAAAAAAAAAAGTAAATAACCTCTGTATAGTAAACTAGAGAGTATGAAGAGCATTGAATTAAAAAAAAAAATAGTACCACACAAAATTGCACAGCAATACAAATTCCTTAAGTACGACAGGTTTGCAATGGCGTATTTGTGTAACATTGCTGATATCCGATCTACACACCTGGTTCATGGAAAAGTCAAATGAAGTCAAATGAAGACAATGTGACTGCGGTCAAACTGATTGTCATCTCATTTTGTTCTTTCCTCATATTGCTTACACCAATGGTATTTTGTGAAAAGTAATCCACTTTTGCCTGTATCATTTGTATTTTGCTTGTATCATTGTTTGTATTTTGCTCTCCTGAGTCCTGCATCATGCACATTGTTGGAAGTGGAGTGAGAAACAATGTTTAATGTCATATTTAAATGTTTTGGTAAAAATATATTTAGAGTTATTCTATAAGTTTAAAAATAAGGCAGCAACTGGAAGAAGACAGGGGCCCCTCTGGCATATGAATCCTGAGCACTACAGGCATCTCCAGAATGCTACAGTAGGTCTGCAACTGTGTGGCGCCTCTACATCTTGGTAGTGTCTGGCGGCCGGACCACAGGACAAGATGGTCATAAATCCAACATTGAAAGTAGGGAACTCCTTGTATATATGTCCTGCTGTATACTGTATAAGAACGTTGAACTGTAAGCCTGAGGAAGAGGGGTTACCATCTGGTCTATGAGACGGGCTCTTGGTGGGACTACATGACGTAGAGACTCTAAGGACACGTAGAGACTATTTTGTAAGCGTCATTCAATTAACCTTTTGCTATCATATGAGGTTTCTTAAATGATTTGTGTGTAACCTTTTATTCTGATACTTGAACTCTGTGTTACATTAAGAAGAAGAAGAAGATACACTTTAATTTAATTATCCACGCTATTGGTCACACACACAGCATGCACGGTAGTGGAGACTGCCAAACACACACAGCATGCAGGGAGGGTGGCCCGGGAAAGTATTTCTCTGCATTTAACCCATACTGTTTCTTCGCTGCCCCTCCAGGGGCAGTCAGTAGCAGTGGGCAGCCCACTACAGTGCCCTGGGACCCACAACTCCAGGGGCCAAATGTATAAAATGCTGTGTATATTTAGGTGTAGAAATGAAAACGTCTTTTCGACAGATTTATAAAACCCCACGTATGTCTGTTCTCATGTGTTTTTCCCTCATACATCGCAATCATCCTGAAATTGTGGCTTCTTGACCATGCCCAAAATTTACTATAAATGGCTTCCAACACCCCCCCATTGCCTGGTTTGCATATAAAGTCAAGTCATGTCAAGTCAAGTCAATGTTTTTTATATACACATTTAAAACAACCATGGCTGACCAAAGTGCTGAACAGGCCCAAAACAGGCTATAAATACAAAACAAAAATACATGAATATAATAACAGATAAGAATAAATGGAAGTAAAATAAGAATACAAATAAAAATGAAACACAGAAACCTCTGCTTGTTTTCTGTTTTGCTAGCTACTGTACGATACACAATGGCAAGTAGTTTGTATACGATTAATTTTGCCGTACATGTTCGAACCGGAAACTGATTCAGAAGAAGAACAAATTGGACAGGGTTGCTTACAAGTGGACATATCAGAATGGTAATGTATATTGTTCTCTACAACATTAGAAACGCAACGGCTTGACTACGTTATCAATCAGCTAATAATGTATTGCTAATGTTAGATAAACCTTGGTCCAGATCGGCAGCTGTAACAAGTTGTTTACCTTGTAAAGATAAAGACCCAGATGTGCCGTTAGTAAGAAACGCTTTGAACACCATAAAAACTCTCTGGAAAAAGGCATCTAGTTCATAACTACTATTGTATCATCCTACCCCTCCTGAAAGGTGTTCATGTGCACACTGTGTTACTGTAAACTTACTAGAAAATATCACGGGTTCGGGCGGACGGGTCAAAAAGTTAGAGTGTCGGGTCGGGTTCAGGTGGTTGATTAACGCATATTTTTGCGGGTTGGGCGATGTGGATTGGCTCTCATAACGGGTTGGTTGGGTGCGGGTATTAAAAAACTCTGACCCGCACATCACTACCGGAGACAGATAACGTTAAACACCGGAGAGTAACATGGTACCACTTTTTGTGAATAAAACCCTTTTGTTATACCTGGTTTCTCGCATCTGCCTCCTACCACCATCCTAGCCACTCTGGTCAGGCTTCCTAACATGAAGTTATAAAGTAATGTTAAAATAAAAAGAACAAGACATAGCAAAATGTTCCATTTGCCTATTGGCACCTCAATAGGCACCAGTTGTGATGCTAATATTAATTGATCATTGTGTGCAAAGCCCCATTACAGGATGTGCCCACTCTAATAATGAGGTCTAGCTACTTACTACGTACCAGCGGTCTACTGGCCATCTGGCATACCGGGACAAATCCCGGTGGGCCGTCGCATCGGTGGGCCGTCAAAAAATCCATAATGTTTTTACCGGCTGTCTGGCCCTGTCTGTCTCTTTACCAGCCCTCTCTGTGTGCCTGTCTTTCGGGGTACGCATGAGAGTGTGCTGCATGCGTGTTCCTGGTGTGTGCGTGACTGGGCTCACTGGCCAATCACGACCAAGTTAGTTAAACTTGTGCTCCACCGTAGCCTACTCTGTCGCTACTGTGTTGCGGCTGTAAAATGGTGGATAAATTGTTTTGAGCGTCACAAACCCCACGAAATGACTCGTTTCACTATCGGAATTTGATCAATTTGGTCTTAACATTTGGAAAGTCTAGAAGAGCCGCACGATAGACGATATTATCCCCATTCAAGTTAGCATAGGGCTAAACCGGAAGTTAGCTGGCCAGCGGAAGTCTCTGGTGTGCATCTTTTAAAAACATTTTCAGTAAGTAAGAATTAGTAAGAATGTAAGGTTAGTGCTGTTTTATTTATGTTATTTAACTTAAACATGACACAAAATGTGATTTTTTTGCATTTGCATATATTTTGTGTAGGTTTGGGTTGCAATAAATACAACCCCCCCCCACCGGACCTGACATATACTGTCCATATGTAATCAACATCACCGACCCAACCTGAGAACCCCCTGCCACCCCCCCGGCCGGTCCCAGTGGATACGTCCAGGGCTGCATTTCTTTCCCAGTACACCACTGCTTACTACCACAGTGGCTGTCCAGTAATGCAGCCCCGTCTTTGATCTACAGTGTTTGCACTGGATACACTAATTGGTGTATGAGAGGCTTTGGCTTTGATCCTGTCCCAGAGGCACTGTAGCTCACCATTTCTCAAAGAAAATATCATTCCATACTTCAGCCACATCTTGACAAGTGTGCATGTGTACTTTTGGGTGATTTTGTTTCATGTCAGCAGATCAAAAATCACTGCTTTTTATTTCACTATTTTGAGCCAAATCGAATAGGCTTTTCAGAGAGCACTTTAAGTCATATGTATTCATAGCATGGCCCTCTCTTGATCAAACACAGGTTTTGGAGTTTGTTCTGGGTGAGGGAAAGTCAATCCCTTTTCTCTGCCAGGGTTTGATGGTCGATTGTGGATGGTACTCATTAACATGACTCCAGCGCCATCTTAGACATCCCTGCTGTTGGCTGGGTAGAGTCATCCATCGTTGCCTATAGGAAGAAGCTGTCTTATTCCAGCTTTATTTTACTGGTTAACTAATGCATTGTCTTCAAGTAGCTTATAAATTGTAAAAGGTTTACAGATTTACAGATTGGAGAACTGTTTTTCAGCTCTTTCTTCTGACTGTCTTTTGTATTGTACATATAGGGTATGGACAACCATGTCATTTCATTATTTTCATTTATTTAATCAGGTTGTGTCATTGAGATTTAAATCTCTTTTTTCTGACTGGAGGAGAAAAAACATTCATAAAAAACAAAAACCGTCAGTCACCTTTGTAGTTTGACTATTGGTAGAAATCTCTCAGAACAGTGTACTTTGAAGCTGAAGAATGAGTGGCCAGGGGAACATGGATCACATATGCTACAGCAAGTTAGGTTAATTACGTTATTCAGGGAGCCTTTTCTTTTATCTTAATGTAGTGACCATGGAAGGGCTGGCTTGCTACTCAAGTCAAATGGTGCAGTAGTAGCACTGTTGCTTTTGATGCTGGGTTCACGACTGGTTGCTGCATTAGTGTCAGAAGTGCCATGATGTGATGCAAGAGATTTGGGAAGAAGGATGCCTGAATTGAGCATAGGATACGTTCTCCTGTTCGGGTGGGACAGTGTAGTGAGCCCCCCTAGCAAGTGGGCCAAACTAGATAGCACTGTTGATGCAGTGCTAGCATTGTTGCTTTGGGTGAATGAGATACTAGGTTTGCAATACTATACTGTAGGACTTACAAATATAGTGTTTCCGGTACTATATTGTAGAAAAAGTGTGGCACAGAAGAGACTTAAAAGTTTTATTGTTTGTTTTACAGCACACATAATACTCTTAGGGCAGAACCCCTGGTCAGTGAAGTCAAACAATGTACAAAATCCCTCATAGAAACCATCTGTGAGCAATAGATAGATCAAACCCAGAAAATAAGTCCTATGTGTTTATCAGAGGGTCTCTTTAGATCAATGGCCTTTCAAATCGGCTTTAGAGTGCTCCCACTGGGAAGTTGAGGGGAATTAGTTGTCATTCTTTTCCTCTGAAATAAAACAGGCCTGTTTCAGAGATTTAAGCTTTGTTGTCAAACAGTAAAATGGGCAGCAGCTTTGAATGGAGTTCCCTTGTCCACAACGGGGATTATGGTGTGATAAAGCTGCAACACATTGGGTGCCCTCGATGTGGTGGTGGGTGCAGTTGATATTGGACTCTACAACTTGTCAATATGACACTGGGCCCAATATCTCAAAGACATGACATTGTTAGAAAAGCTTATGTATGAATAAAAACATGATGAACATAATCATGAAACGTAACAAAGATTGTTGCTGTAAATTATGACTTATGACAACTACATTTAAATATGTTATTCCTTTAAAGGTAGGATATGCAATTTTTTGAGAAGCATTTTTGAAATTGTTGTTAATTGTTGGTTATATTTATTGAAATTGTCTTTATATCCCGACAGCAATCAACAAATCAAGTGCTCTGGGGAAAAAATGAAAAAATATTGCTGTCTGTAGCGGTTGCAATATTATAATAAGTCCGTCCAATCATTTCATTCGGACCAAATGAAATGATTGGACGGACCAATCATTGTTGATACAGTAAGTATCGTTGCGTCTAGGGGGGGTTCTGACTTAGAGGCGTTCAGTCATAATCCCACAGATGGTAGCTTCGCACCATTTAACTTGGCCTGTTAACTTGACCTTCAGCTCGAATTAAATGATTAGATGGCCCATTCGGCTGGAATGAAATGATTGGATGTCCTACCTGCCTGTCGACTTGCATTCCCAAACAACCAGGAAACCAGACTCTGAGTAGTAGAGACTGGACCACGGTGGGATGGGTACCGTTATCATTTTCACACCTCCCCCCGAGCAACAACAGGCAAGCAGACTTCTGTCCACCACATTTCCCACACCAGTCCACAATTCAGCCAGGTTCGGCGAGGAAATTCACCACTCTTCGCTCGCTGCTACTGAGGTCAACAAAACAAAACCCATCTCCCAGAAGTTGCGACCGGACCACGCTGCGATGGGGACCTTTATCGGAAAAATACACTGTAACCGAGCTACAGCGGCCAAGTGGACTTCGGGACACCACATTTCCCACACCAGTCCACAATTTGGCCAGGTACGGCTGTAACACTAGGCGAGGACTCAAGTGCACGATTCAGAGACAGAGGTGAATGTTCAACAAGGTCTTTACTGAAGAAGAAGGGTTCGGTACACAGGAAGGTAATCCAAAAACACAGCAAACAATCCAGTAGGGGAGAGGCAAGGGCGAGGTCAAAAAACAGAGTGATAAGAAATAAGCAATCCAAGAAACCACTAGAATCGCTGGGACGAGTTGACACAGGGTACAAAACGAACTGGCACAGAGGTGGGAAAACACAGAGACTAAATGTGAATACTGGGTGCATACTATACTTCCTGTTTCCTGCTGTTGTAACGCCCACATTTCCCCCACCCAGGGATTAATAAAGTCTATCTTTATCTTTAAATACACAGAACTAAACAAGACACAGGTGAATCCAACTGGGGCGGGGGGAGGCAATCAACAGGTAGACACACACACACACACATGGGGGCAGGGAGTGGCGCTTCTGAAACGAGAGGAGAGGTGAGAACACAACACCACAGACAGACAGAAAACACAAGACAAATGGTGCTGAAATTCGCCATTCTTCGCTCGCTGCTACTGAGGTAAGAAATACTTCTCAAAAAATCTATATCAGGGCAGGTGTGCCGTATGCAAATACATGGCCAAGAAATGGAGAGATGCCACCAAAAAAAGGCTGTAAGAAGAAGAACTTCAGCAGTAGTGAAATTGATGTACTTACACAAAGTAGACGTGATTTTCCAGAGCGTCAGTAATGGTGTTACAGTAAAATCACTGTTATACAATATAATGTGTTTTTTTTAATAAGGTTCGAAAGAGAATCAAAATTAATGTCTGTTTTATTCCTTATTCCTTTTCATTTATTTTATTTATTCCTTATTCCTTATCAAGGAAAAGAGCTCGCTCGGTCACAAGGTTAAACATTAATAACTTGCTTGGTAACAAATGCTGCTTTAATACCTCAATAAAAAAAATACCTCAATAAAATAAAAAAATTACATCAAACTGTCGCATAAATTGACCTCTGCAACCCACTGAACTTAGTCTTTACTTCCAATATGCCTCAATAGGTTCATGAAAATGCCTCACCGCAAAAATCAAGATGACTAATGTGTTGCAGGTGAATTAGACAACAGAAACCAAATGACATCAGGGCTCAGTATGGAGGTGAATAATAAAATGCATGAATAAAAAGTATAACTATATAGCACCAAAATGAAAGTTGAGATGATGTCTGTAGTCCATAGCTGC
>CABFOP010014394.1:0-10677 GCA_900683385.1 Anoplogaster cornuta
ACACACTCTCACAAACCCACTCAACAACACACACAGAGACGCCCACATCCACACACACCCACCCCCCCCCCCACCCACACACACACACACACACACACACACACACACACACACACAAAGCATAATCATTGTGTTTTTCATGCAAGGGGTTCTTATTGGACTCTGGACTGCCAGAACTTTTAAGCTTTGTTTTTTTGGATGGTAAACAGGGTATGTGACCAGCAGAACAATGGCACCTCCAGCATTACAGCCTCTCGTGGGAGGAAGATACAGCCTGGAGGGGCCCTAAACGTTGTGCACAACAGCATGTAACCAGACCTCCCATGTACTGTAAATGTCAGGCACTGGAATTCACGTTGAATTCACAGGCTATGAGTTGAAACATGAAGCAATAGAGCATTACTTAAAATTAAAGATCATTACATTATGTGAAAATGTGGCAGGACTATGTTGGCTGTGAACGGCTCTATAAAGGTGACTTGAGCAGTGGAATTGGGTTTCAGTTTCTCTAACATCACATCTCTTCCATCACACCTCCATCCTAGGAGATATTTATAAAATGTGTGATGTTATTACATTTGCCTGCAAAAAGATTGCACTTGAATTTAATTTACAGTGCCCTCCATAATTATTGGCAAATTTGGTACAGATGACTCAAATGATAAGCAGAACAAGAAGTGAGCTATATTCAACATTCTTAGCTTATATTCCAAGCTCAAAATTTATCGTTTAGAATTTTTATTTTATTTTCCATGTTATTAATTTTGAAAATTATGGCTGTCACAATTGCTGTTGCTAAGCTACCTAGCTCCAGAGTACTATGTTGATGGTCAAACTTCACTGATATAGATTCAATATCTAGATAGGTAATACTTGAAGCAGTTGAATTGGAAGTTGGATAGTCAGGTGGACTTTAATGAGTTTTGCATGAATGCCAAAAATACAGTAAAGTGCCAACACTTTTATATTCATCTTTTTTAACAAATTCTGAATTAAACTGTAGACAGTAAAGAAAATGATGCAGTTTTCTTATTTTTCTAAGCATTGTTTATAGCTGATTACTTGTATTATTTATCTCACTTTCAGCTTGTCTATACCAAGAGTGCCACTAATTCCAAATGTTGATCAAAATCCAGTGACACTGAGATGGTAGAAGAATAAAGAGAAATCTTGAGAAAAAAAGGAGTTTTTCCTTAAGTGTGATTTATTAAGTTAAAAGTAATCTGCAAAATTGGTCTTGTTCTGCAGTATGTGATGCAAATATAAAGCACATTTCTTAATTTATTGCATACACATCCTAGGTCACATAGGTCCATATTCTCCCTCCCTCCTTTGCTGTATACATGGAAAATCTACTGATCCACTATAAAACTTGGAACAGATGTGGCACAAACTACTGAGGTTCCATAACAGTGTGGTAATAGGTTGGTGGCTAAAGGTGTATGGTTCTGTGGCAACTATAGCTTCAATAGCCAATGAAAAACAGCCTTATCTGTGTGCTCCAAATAGTAAAGTTTACATTCAGTCTTAATTGAGATGGGTAAATAAAGATGGTCGTGCATTATCAGTGTCTGTGGTATAACATATCACTCTCTTTACTCTGACAACTGTCTTGGCAAATTCAAGGCTTTCCACCAGTAGTCGAAAATACCAGTAGATGAAGAAGGCTCATAGTACTTTGCTGTCAGTTAGAAATCTTGTCCCTAACCATCTTTGACTCTGTTCTTGCAAGTTTGAAAATGCTGGTCGTGCAATGCACTGTGGGATGGGATATGGGGACCAAATGAAGTCAATCCAGAAAGCCATGTTCTTCATGCTTTTTGTCCATACCTGTAAGTGGTAAGATGATTCATGTTTCACTACCATGCCTTCGTCATGAGGTCTAGTGAAGTGCATGCAGTATGCACACCTGTTACCATTCGACACCATGCAGATGTGCTGGGGGCACACTGTTGCAGGCTTGTGCAGTAAATAAAATGATGTGTAAGACTGCTGCGGCAAGATAGTATGGATTGATGCACCAGAATGCAAACAATGAAAATACAAACAGATCATTGGCATATCAAAACTGCTTGCTTCTTTTTATTGGTGAGCAGTAAAAGCGTTATTACAATAGCTTCACATTTTTAGATGTTTCTTTTGTTGTTACAGTACATCTCAGTGGACACTCAAGAATGCTTACTGACTTGTAAAAAGCAATATTCATTCAGCTAGATCTTAAACAAAAACTGAAGCCACAACAATATGTGGTCAAGCAAGTCCAACATGGGAATATACCACTGTCCTCTTCATTGTCCCATTTACATGACATTACATTTTTTAACTGGCTGACAAGCTGCACCAGTGTCAGCCTTGTTGGGGTCCTCTTTAAAAAAATAAAAAATAAAATGATGAAAGTCGATTTAATAAAAAAGGGGCAATACTCCTCATGCTGCAAGGCATGATTTGAATTAACACATTTTACATTGAACAAACAAACAAATGAGAAGGATAACAGATTAATTCCTGCTTGTTGGCGGCCCTAACCACAGTAATTGTCCAGGCAGCAGGAAGCATCAGCCAGGAAGTCATTTACTGCATTTGACTACAAATAACTACAAAAACAAAACAAATCTAGCATAACCAGACTACAGTGACTATTCTGATCAATGATGCACTGACAAGAAGATATTGCTAGTTAAAAATACTGACTGTGAGGTAGTGTGAGCACTGATGAACACCTATTTTAGAGCAAAAACTATTATTGGCATCTCATTACCTTTCATTTGATTATCATTCAACCATATTTTACAGGGTTCTCCATACGTATAAACAGGATCACATTTAAGTCCAACTCAGAATATACTATACCATGGAGATTTCTCATTGTATCTCTACATCACAGCTGACATGACTCTTATCGCTACAGGATAATGAGGAGCAAAGATAAAAATGGTCCCAGAGATCTGAAGAAGCCTCCTGGGTTCCCCGCTCAAGGAAAATATATTGAAAACATCCTTCTGACTGACCGCTATTTAAATGGAAAACCAGGGAGAGCTTTTTTGGCCACATTTCTGCAAAGGGACTGTTAAAATGGAGCGCAATCTAATTGCCCTTGTATAGTTTTATATGCCCATCTACCATAGACTAGATACGATATATAAATACCCTTTTTTTTGCTGTAAGAAGAGGCAGTTAACTTTAAAAACATGATCACATAAAAACCTGAGCCCGGTGCAACATGTTACTGAAATGGACCATCATTTAGCACCTTATGTCGCACCCCGTTCTCAACCCTATAGACAGTGCATCTTACTTGAAATTAAATATACATAATACTGTATTTTTAAAACTGAATGTTTGCCAGTGTCATTGCATTGTTGATCTGCCCTCAGAATCTGTGAGCAACGGGGCAGATTAAGGCACCTTCAAGTGAAAGGTATAGGAACCATTAACTTGGCTTAATGACTTCCATTTTCCCTCAAAACAAAATGAGAAGTCACTTTTTGGCAATCCTATTGGAATATAAAAACTACAACAAAAAATTGCACATTGCATAATCTAGGGCATGTCAGACCTACATACCACATCACCATGTCCACCCATCCCACCTCCACCTCCTCCTCTCAGTGAGAAGAACGAGGGCTTCATTCATATTTGTAAAGCCAGGGCCTGATTGCAGCCTGCTCGCCCTTCTGAAATGCATGGGGCTGCATATTATTAACATTAACATTACAGTCATTTAGCAGACACTTTTATCCAAAACAACTTGGTGATAGTTAACACTCGAACCCATGACCCTATCATGCTTTATTGACAAAGCTAAACGTGCCATATCCACCTACAGTATAGGGCCGGTTTGCGCTGCTGATTCTGCGGCTGCTCCTGATCCCCTTTGCTCCTGGTCCAGTCTTTCAGTCCTCCAGGCAGGGTGCTTCCTCCTGGTCTCCCATCCCCTTCAACAAACTCCTCATATGAGGACTTCTCTTCAAAGGGACGAGGTCCTAGCAGCTCCAGCATGTCAGCCTGGTCTACAATCTCCTTCTCTAGGAGACGCTTTGCCACCTGCAGATGGAAGATGGAAAACAAAGCAAAGTGAGAGCAAGTACAATACTCATAGTAACAGAATTTATATTTTTGCTGGCATTCTACCCAATATGCTAGTAGTTTGGAATGAACAAAGTGTACAATTCTTAAAGATACACACAAAAATCTACACTGAGTCTATGTTAGGGACCATCGAGTTATATTAAAATGTAATCTAATATAACTGCAATAGGACATCTTATGTTAACTAGCTATCTGGCTAATTAGCTGTTACTAGTAGCTGGTAGTTAGTTAAGGTTAGCAATGGATACTTTCTTCAAAATTCCTTCCATTTCTATTTGAATATGCTAGCTACTGATATATAATATTTATATTAATATTTCTCACGTTCTCCACCAGTTCTTTCTTGTCTGTGACGAGCTGATGTGTTCGTTGGAAGGCAGCATCTATGAGCAAGCGGACCTCCTGGTCTATAAGCTGGGCTGTGGGTTCACTGAAGGGCTTCTCAGTTAATACGCCACCCTGCTGAGGAAGGTCAAAGGACATCTGGCCGACCACCTCACTCATTCCAAACTGTACCACCTAGAAATGAGAGGGAAATGAGGACTACAGTATGTTAGGGCTTGAGAGGAAAACATAATGGTGCTTTTCATATCATGGAAAATGTATTAGGGGGTGAGGTTGACAAGCTAGCGTAGTCCCAAACTGCTTGTAGTAATAAGCTAAATGATTGCCAAACTGCTATTTTGGTTCAGTCACACCACTTGGTACTGTACAGTATGTGCCTGAATATCCGGGCAAAGTCAACTTTGGCTGTAACACAATTCTTTGGTAGAACATGAGGGATTACATTATGTATTCCCAAAAATAGTAATACTGTATAATATCTAAACTCAAACACTTTTCTTTTAAATGATATGGTGACCAACATTGTATTTATTCACCGTTTCGTTGTCTTTTTTTTACTTTTTGTTTTTAAAGCTATTTCTTGTGTAATGTCACATTCAGCCAATATCTCACCTACTGTAGGTGGGTTCCATGTGTATCTGCATGCAGAAAACTCACCTTCTTGTGCTTTCACACCATTAGCTATTTACTAATTATACTGTATATGTTCCAGATTTGAATTCTCTATGTCCACAATGATACACTTATTTTCTTCATCTTGCTGTTACAATATGCCCTAATCTTTAAGGTGTTAGCAATTTGTCCATAAGAAACTATGTCTTGTGAGAGTTACTGAGAGTACTGAAATAATAATGAAATTGTCTCTGGGGCACTGAGACATCGCCTGTTCATCTGTGGATACTTGTGTTGAAGTGGGGTGATTACCTGTGCATAGGCAGACTGTGTGACTTTCCTCAGGTCATCTTGTGCCCCAGTGGTGACTCGGCAAAGGAAAACCTGCTCAGCCACACGACCCCCCAGCATCATGCACATTCTGTCAAACAGCTGCTCCCGGGTGAACAGGTACTGCTCCTTAGGCAGATACTGAGCATAGCCCAAACCCTTCCCTCTGGGAATGATTGACACCTAGGAGAAGAGACTTCTTCTGTGAAAAGGCAGATATGTAGGAGGATGCAGGAGGATGCACTAAGGAGGGTTCTCAAAAGTAATTATTTAATTCCCTAATACTCTCTCCTTTCCACCTTCTCTGTGGGCAGTAGCAAAAAGTGGAACCTCACCTGTAGAATGTGGGGGGAAAAACATGGTGCAAGGACTATAGAAGTATTTTGAAACTCAAGTGACTGTGAGAAAAGAGATGGTCTGAGTACCTTCAGTAAGGGGTCTGCATGTTCTAGGAACCAGCCGACCACGGCATGGCCAGCCTCATGGTATGCCACAGTAGTCCTCTCTACAAGTTCCAGTACCTGGGTCTTTCTCTCCAGACCTGGGGGTGCGGAGGATGTGTTAACAACCAGCATCATTCACGTGTGTTTTGTAGAAGGAGCAGCTAGGGGCAAGGTGGATGCCAGCTGGGTATAAGATAAGGTAGATATGCCCTATAACCATAGATATAGATGAGAAGACAATCTTTAGGCTGCTACATGAGCCCAGGGCCCATCCATTGAGTCATCTATAAGGTCCACACTAAAACAAAGAACTACTAGAGGATAGAATCCACCCTAAAGTTGAAACAGTAGTAGAAGTATTAGAAACGGGTGCTAATAATCATCACCTTTCAATTTTGACGCCATAAAAGATTTTTTATTCTCATTGTTGATGAACGCGTGAAGATGGAAAGTTGTTTCAAATTCCAATTATTTCAGAAGATATTGTACATTATCTGCATAAAATGCCAGGGAGCCAATAATCTTGTCCAGAACTGTATCTTTTGATCGATACCAATGCCATCAGTATTGTCATAATCACATGGTCGTATTATTTGGGAGCATGTAAATATATAGTCATTAGCTTACCTCCAATAACCCTCTCGAGTGCCTGCTCAAAGTGCTTCCTGCTGATATGCTGGTTGAGGTGACGTGCTGCTATTAGAGCAGCCTCATTACACAGGTTAGCAATGTCAGCTCCTGGGACACACAGGGAGAGATCATAACTGGGTGAGACTGTAATGTAATAAGACATTCAACAGCAACAGCCATGAAAGACAAATGTGTATGACCCCCACACATTAATTCAGGAGCATACACGTGTACACACACACTCATACTGTACTCACCAGTAAAACCTGGAGTTAGTGCAGCTAGATTCCTAGCCAAAGCCTCTGCTTCTATACTGGAGTCCAATTTGAGAGGTTGCAAGTGCACCTTAAAGATGGATGCCCTGCCCTTTATATCTGGTAGGCCTGTAAGAGCAAACAAACATCATGAATTTTATATTTCATGCTTTTAAACCAGATCTCTAAGTCTACTGGATTTCAAGACGGCAGAAAAGAAACAGAGGAACAAAGATGAAAAGATGAAAAGAACAAGGCACCATGATCAAAATCTGATTTTAAGGACTGTTGGATAAACAAAAAGCAAGGCTAAAGGAAACGGGGGGCCGAAAAAAAAACCTCAACATAAACAGGAGCTGTGTCCCATCCTTCCGGTCTGCCTCCAGTTACATCATGCTTCTGTTTATGGAAAACCAGCTCTCCTCATTTTGTCCCATTTTTCTCTGTCAGATAGGACACTGCCCTGCCTGAACAGCACTGCTGGAGCAAAGTGAATTAGATCTTAGCGGGCAGAAATAGATCAACCATTTTAACCACAAAGATAAAAGCACACACTAGAAACACACACACGCACACGCACACTCATAATGACATAACAAATAACAAAAAGCAGGTGCAAAGAAGACCAATGGTAAATCTAATGCACTTGGAGCAAGTGCTTAGGAAAACACAGGTACCCGATGTGGGCTTTAGTAAGGTCCTGTTTAATACCTGGTCTGCAAGCTACAAGGAATAGTTACAAAATTAAATCTGGGTCTGTCTGTGTTTTAGTCCCATTTAATTTCAAGTGTTTGATATTGCCTGGTGTGCAGCAGTAGACTACTGAGGTGGCATGGTAATAAATTCAGACAAGGACATGAGGGGATAATACAGGAGAGTGACAGAATGGGAGCAGAAGGAATGAAACTCTAGGTTTGCTTCTCAGGGTAGAAGAAAGTGAACTATAAAGGACCTAAAAATGCTTCACAGAACCACAATGTGCTTGCTACCTCACATTTCTTGAAACGTCAGTCTAGTGACAATGACAAGACACAAATTAAAATCTGTAGATCGATCTTCACTGTAGTGAAGGCATGGAGGTCAGTCGGACAAGGAAACCAACAATGGAACAGAGCAGTAGACAACAGAGTGACATACCAAGGACTAATTACAAAGAAAGGTTTATCAAAACGGATTTGGAAAAGAAAATAGACAGTTGAAAATAAACTACACAAAATGGATATTGCTGATGATGAAGCAGCAAGGTTTAGAGTATGCAAAAAAAAGATAAATGGCATTATTGGAACCAAAGAAATCCAGTTGAAAGCAGGAAAGTTTGCAACTGGAAAAGCAGAGGAGGCAGCTCAAAAGCAATAGAGGAAGACCGCAGAAAAGAAAGGGAGCACTACACTTTACCTATGTAGATATGTCGGTCAAAGCGTCCAGGCCTCGTCAGAGCTGGGTCCAGGATATCTGGTCGATTGGTGCCAGCCAAAATAATCACGTTGCTGCTGGTGTTGAACCCTGCAATGAAAAACATTACCATGGTGGCTGCTGTGATACTATGGACTGGGTCCCACATACACAGGGAATGAGAGAAAAGTCCATACAGTCACTGAGTCAACAGGAGATTCAGATCACAGCCTACCGTCCATCTCAACTAGCAGCTGGTTGAGTGTGTTGTCCTGCTCACTCTGGTCACCAAAGTTCCCTGTGCCTCTCTTCCTGCCCACAGCATCGATCTCGTCAATGAAAAGGATGCAGGGGGCATTCTTTCGAGCCATGGCAAACATATCCCTTATCTTATATAGGACACAGCAAAGAGAAATCAGTTGAGCCCATCAGTGATTGATAAACCTTTACTGATGCAATAATTAATTATCACAGTAAACACATCAGATAGTCTTACACTGTTATACATCATACATACATACATACATCAATCTGTGATGGTCAATGTATTCCAGGAGTTATTTATTGTACCCACTTTGCCTCAACCTGCCTTGTCTACTTCCACTCAGTTAGTGTTTTCTGAACAGAACAGGCGTGAACTTGTTGCTGGTGCATTCATGTCATGTCAGATAAAGCGAAACCATGGGAAGATTTCCTATTGCTCTGACCTGGAAGCGTTCACACGCACAACTTATTGGGAAGCCCTTGGCTATTGCTAGCTAGCTCCATAGTAACAACTTGATTGTGTGAGGCGTTAACGTGTTTTAGGGTGAATTTAAAAGGTCACCATGCGAATGTTTCGACATAAGATAAGATAAGATAATCCTTTATTTGTCCCACAGTGGGGAAATTTGCAGCATGAAAAGCAAGACAAAGGTATAGTACAATGCGTTGTTGGCATATCGAAAGAAACCGTGTGTTTATGGCCAAGTGGGAGCATGTACTGTATGTGTTTTATAGTTTCCCCAGATCAGCTATCCTGGTCCTTCATGGAACCCAGTATCCAGCCCAGTACTGACCCTGGCTGGGCCAACGCCGACAAACATCTCCTGGAACTCTGAGCCGTTGACAGTGATGAAGGGGACGTCAGCCTCACCTGCTGTGGCCTTGGCCAGCAAGGTCTTCCCTGTTCCAGGTGGGCCTGATAACACCGCACCCTGAAAACAACAAGGCCATGTGTTACTTTTAAGGGGTGCCATGGATGTTTCTAGATTCAGCCTTCACTTTCTGTAAAACTAGATAGTATTGCTAGCATTTTAATGTTTAACAAGGAATGCTAACAATGCAAAGTTGTTGTGTATAGACCAACACTCAGTGACTCAATGTCACTGATTGTGCTTTCGTCATTTTTGCATTTTTCAACAAAATTCTTTTTTTATCTGAATCAATTGTTACAAGGTCATGATTCATCTCATAGCTGCTTGGTTCGTTTCATGACTTAAAATCCTTTATATCGGGATTTTCTGAAATGGTGAAAATGAAAGGGAAATGTACTTCCAGAACCAGGGCTGCTAAAACAGTGGGCGCTTACGTTTCACCTCTAGTGTGGATGTAGATATACCTTCATAAAAGAGAGAGACACCAGCTAGACAGAGAGCAAATCCTTCAACTGGCTAAACTATGCTAAGTATGCTAACATGCATAGCACACCTTAGGCATCTTGGCTCCCAGGTCCTGGTACTGGTTAGGGTTCCTCAGGAAGTTAACAAACTCCAAGATCTCCAGTTTGGCTTCCTCACAGCCTGCAACATCCTTGAAACGGATGTTGGTGTTGTCTTTTATTATCTTGGCTTTGGATTCACTCATGCTGAAGGGGTTTCCCCGCCCCCGACTCCCACGGCCTCCTGCCATTGGTCCCTGCCGCATGGCAAAAAGTAGAAAGCCAACCAGTAGCAGGGTTGGGAGAATGCTTAATAGGAATGTCCTATTAATAAAGAGAGAGAAGTTCAGGCCAACATCAACATTAGAAAATCCAATACTTTGGATGAAAGAATCAACTCACTTAAACATGAAAGTTCTAGTTAGAGACCAAATCTCTCTACATCCCTTCCCTGTAGGCCTTAAGCCGTGCTCCCTCACCCATCACTTTCACTGTTGTAGACCACAGGTACTTTCCGTGTGGAGTCCAGACCCATCTCCTGCTGAGCCATCTCCAGGTTATGCTCAAATGTGTTCACACTGCCAATGTTGAACCACAAGTAGTTCTGAAACATACAGACACAATTTGCCATACTAAAAGATAAACGATAACCTAGATCTAGTGTGGCCTATGTCAGGGTTTTCTGAGCCATCCATTACAGCAAACAGTTTGTTGTCTTGCTACTAACCACTTCTGATGTGTTCACTCCATGGGCTGGGATTACTTTGACATACTGTTTGTTGACAACCTCTAGGTGATCCACCTGTGTAGAGATAACATACAGAGTTATCTGTATGTTCATATGTACAGAGTACATATCAAGTAATATGATGGGGGGGGGGGAAGCAGGTGACACTACAACTCAGTCTCTCACCAGTCCTATTCCCAAGTAGTGCTGCACAAA